>LUCM01004332.1:0-26815 GCA_008360955.1 Fasciolopsis buskii | reverse complement strand
GTGATTCTAAGATGGACTACTCATGCATTCACGCTCCTAATGACTCACTTGCGATAATAGTGAATGAGAGAAAATGTTTGGATGAAGCATTTCTGTGCGAGAAAACTACCCAGCTCGTATCATGACCACCCGTGGTAGAGTGGATAAAGCCGTGGTATGGAGACATAAATTTACTGGGTTCGAAATCTTTCCGTGCCCACCAACTTCCCCTCTTATCCACTGTCCCCTTCTTGAAAAACGATTTACAATATCATTTTATTGATAAAAGGAGACCTGAGATAAAATGGGAGAGCCTGAAGATAAAGCAAAATACTTTATTTAATCCGATCCAAGATCCGCGATAATAAAACTGTCGATGCTGACCGTGTTTCTACGCTCTCCTCACTCATGGGGAAAAGACTGAATTTTCCTTTTCAACCAGAAAATAGCACCTAATTTGAATATCCTCAGCTGAACCATTCGTACATCACAAAATCCGGCGTGAGATAGTCATATGTTGTCCCTGGTGTTATCAATGAACTATTTTTGCAGATGAACAACGAACCCACCATGTAGGCAGGAAAATCTTCCTTTACCTTCTGACTGATTAGTGAATAGTGGAAGACTCAGACCCATGTTTGTCATGATCACGAAGGTCTAATACGGAATAAACGATAACCTAGTGTCTGCTTTGCGGTAGTGGGTGCATCAGAAGGGCGACATAAGAACGACACATCGCTTTGGGTGGCATAGAAATAGCTATTTAACCTTTTTGCGGTAATTTCATCCGGGCTTGCGATGTAACAATCGGTGCATTTGGACTGCTCCTGGAACGGGAAGCTTGTACCAACCAAGCCACGGACCTAAATGTGGTCTTCATAACTATGAACATCTAACAGCATTTCGATTGCACCCAGTCTGCCACACGGCCAGACCGAGGCTTTACGATAACTGTTTCTTGCAGCTCCTACATCAAGGTTATGATGACAATAGGACGGACTAAACAAGCGTGCCTAAAAATCGCTGAGTTCCGTGTTTGTGTTGGTGTTGATCTTGGCCATAATTGTTCTTTGGTGAAAATTCCTCTGTCCATCACCAAAAACTAGCTATGAACTTATTCAGCTTGGAGTTTCCTTATTTTTTATTGGATGAGCTTGTTTTTATCACAGAAACGTCACTTCAGTAGCAGTAAGTAGTAGACGAATGACCTCTGTAAAGACAGATGATTACGCGGGTCTTGCGATTGTAACCTTCGACAGACCAAAACGCTATTCGTTGTAATTAAGGGGTATGTACACATCTCAACAAATCTTTACTTACCATGCCTTGATGGTTTACCCTGGCGACCAATTTAACGCGCACTAAGCTACACTTATTTAGATTCACACCGAATATGAACATGGCGAGATAATAGATATTTTGTGGAGGCTCTGGGGGCAGTTGCATTACATTGGAAAATTAAATGGAGAAGGCTACTTTCGACAGAAATCTAATCTCTCGAGTTTCTATTTGGTTTATCGCATAGGAGGAAAATTTGCATGATCTTAGGGCTAAAATGGTGCTTCCCTGGAGTACATCACCCTTAGTCAGCATTGAACAATTTCCCAACATTTGCTACAAGTCCCACGTCTTCAGGTAATCCTATTCCTGTTCGTCCTTTCACCACGGTTTTCCCTCTTTGATCCGTAAGCAACGGCAGTGCAGAAAGTGACTGAACTTGCAGATTCTCATAAACCAGTTTATACTGGCTGTCAGTCTTAACATCTTGGTCTCGTCAGAGGCTGTAAACAAACGAATGGTATACCCGAACAATCGTAAACTAAGACAAGAATTACTTTATCATATGCTCGTGGCATCTCCTCACAGTAGACAGTCGGGATAAAACCAAATTACTCGATAATAACCAGACCACTGAATTTACAATCCCAGTGATCTCACCGTAAACTCAATCAGGAAATCCGAAAGTAGAGCGCATGGAAAGAAATCATAATTTTCTTTTGATCAGCAGCCATCCAGTTAGAGGAAACTTCGCGTTTTTCTGCGGCTCACGAATTACCATCTTACGTGATTCGCCCATTACATTTAGTATATTCTCAAGGGTTGCTTGTGTACCCCCGCTGCAATCCAGGGTTTCATATGATGCACCGTTAACTTAATCCACTTTGTATTACTTGAATTCCTCGGGATTCTGCGCAACGCAATAATGCGAGATTAGAACTAAGCTGCTTTTAGCGGTGATATCGATGGCAATAAATTGGGGCTGAAAATAGTCATTTGAGCTCCATGAATAATAAATCAGCATTCTTTTTTTATATATTCATGATTTATGCGGTCGGTAGTGTGCAGACGAGAAATCAGCGATTCGCAGAAGTACAAAGCCTTGTCAGTCTTAGGCATAAAAACAATTCTGTGCAGTCCAAGCCACCTTCATTCACACCCTCCACATCTAGCTCAAACCATCAGGTAGAGTGGCAAGAATGCAAAGCAGTTGTGCATCTCATCCCGATAGCCGAGCATCAGTAACAATCAACAGCGGATGAATAGCAAAGTATTGTCAAGAATACAAATTTCTTTCTAATAAAATTATCACAAAATGATTGATACTCCTCAAGGTTGTTGAAAACTTTGACCAATTAAACTGATTTGAACAGGCTGAACAATAATGAATGACAAAATTATATGGCCGATGCACTTTTAAGTAATATTTATAAAAATGAACACTGAGCGTTATTAGAGCAAGTGCACATTACTGTTTTGTATTCCATATGTCAACTTGGCATAGTTGAATCATCCATCTGAATGTGCTGAAAGGCACATCAGAATGATTTGTTGGATGAAGTGTGACCTGTGTTATAGAGCCACAAGTCTAAACACATTAAGATTTGCGACCATTTTTTCAGGCGGTCCACACTATTATGACTTTCAAAAGATTTTAACAACTGTCTGAGCTTATTTGAAGCACCTTCTCTCGAAACTGTACGCCAGGGTATGAAGTGAAATACCAGGGAATGTTTCAATCGGATACTGTACCAAATTGTCAATGGCATCTCCAGAGTTTCCATGCAAATTATGTCCATAAGATTCGAGGAGAGGAACGAGTGCTATTCGTTCTGATTTGAAGCCCAAGAAGTAACGGTAATCTCGTCTTTGAGAGCTTATCATTTAGATTTCCTATAGGCCATGTGACAAGTTATCGTAACTTGTGACTTACACTGCCTCGCCTTCAACAAACAAAAGCGCTCATAAGTTACGAAATTTTCATCACACTTTGTCTACTTTTCTTCGCAGTAGCAAGTTACTCCCGAGTAGTATATTTCAAAAATCAACGAAAGATACAACAATTTAAGAAAATACAACGCTCCCAGCAATAATCTTTATGTTGCGTCAGTATTTCAGCTCTATTATTGCTACTTATTTACCGAACGATTGGGATCATTTAGGGGATACAAAATTTAAGCATAGTGAACTGGATTTGCTATGCTCGAGCAGTCAACTCAGTGTTCTTTAAGGGTTAGTATGGCGTTTTGTAACGAAAATATGATCGGTGATGCCTGCTCTAATTCGGCCGTAAATTCACAGCCGATTCTACCTCACAGCCACTTTATTTAGTTCCCACTAGCTCCGATGGGAAGAACAAGCCTATCGGATAAGAGAAAGTTCTTTGGATAATTAAAATGGAATTGCTTACAACGGTCTTCAGTGAGCAACAATCATTGTCCGATAATTCTGCTGGCCGATTTGTTCTAGTGTTATTCAGCGACTTTTACTGATGTATGTAATCTGTGCAGATATTCTGCGTTCTTCTAATCTAACCGAGAATCCGGTTTCGATCCATTTTAATTCAGAAGAAACTGTGGAACTCTATGCAAACACTACTCCATATGGTCATCCTGCTGACGGAGATTCGAACGGAGCCATCGATCTGATTTAACGATATTTTACTGTTTGCATCCTTTTCCAATTTAAACCGACTACCTCGAGGACTTTCGCATCCTTGACACATAGAATGTCATCAACTTAAGATCTACGAAGCAGCGTTTATTCAACAGATGATTGTAGTCGATTGTTTTCCGGTCCAGCCACAAAACTGTCTTCTAGATTGGTGGCCTAAGAGTTCATATCATTGTGACTCCATTTTTTATGAAGATTAATTTCCTCACCGAATTCGAACTGGACACTGTGCGTGCACACAAAGGAGTTTTTGTTCGCCAATTGGTGTTTTCTCAATGTATTCTGTGGGACAGCTTGCACAAATGGTCAGAAGTCACGAAGTGATTTATCAATCAATCAAATCTCTAGTTGAGGGGATGACCGGCCACGGTTTTCAGCATCGCTAATCAATATCAGCGGACCTTGTTAGCCAATTGTGTTTTCTAGTTTCTTCATATTCCTGCCAGATATCTCTCCGTTGAAGCTACTAAAACAGTTAAAAACGTGAATATTTTGTTCACAGTTCGCGGTGAACGACTCTATCTAGTCGGTAATATTTATCCTAACCGGACAGTATTTCGCCATCACTACTCTGTTTCTTTTGCATTTTGAAGCTGTACAAACGGTCTAGCGATTAGTAACTTTCAACATACTACGATATTCTCCACCACTTTTGAAAAACGGCAAAGTCCCATTTTATTCTTGCGTCCCATTCGCTTCCCCTTTACCACATCAGAATTTGCATGCTTTGTTGACCCCGTCCTGAAAATATTTAGTGCTGTACCCACCCATAGAAACAAACGTCAATATTGTTCTAGTTAAACTTAGCAAAGAAGTTAAAATCAGTACAAGATTAGCAAAGCTGGTCCCTTAATCAGTCTCATTTGAGAATAATTGCTTTGGAAAACAAAACGCTGACTTAAACTGACTTCCTGAATCACTTTGTTCATTGCTTTGTTAATTCTCCACAGCAAGATATAACCTCAGACCTCAGGGATCACTCGCTCGTGATTTGTTTATTTTTGTCAGGACTAATTTTTATCGCCGTCCAAAATGTTGACCAATCGCAGAATCGTGGTCAGTTCACCGGGACCTGATCAACTGAGTATGTCAGAAGGTTTGCCATAATTTTACGTCAGACGCGTTACGGAATCCTAGAGATAGAATCGATGAAAAACCAATCTGTCCCCATTACTTTCTTGCTCCCACTCATAGTGCATCCAGTTACAAAAACGGTCACCACAACAATGCAAATTGTAGTTTGCATTGGAATGTTTTTTAATTAGTTCTGTTTGTTTCGTTCATGATGGACAGTTCTCTTCTAGGAGGTGTTTGCTTTGGTATTAGGCACAACAATTTGAAACCATCAACGTAAGAACAAATCGGTTTCGGACACTTTTAGGTAGTATTCTCATATTTGTACGTATGCGGCAAACTGAGAACTTGTAGTTTCATTGGTCATAATGGTGGAGACAGAAACCACAGGTAGCCAATCAAGCAGTAACTGATAATCGCAAATGTCTGCATATGCCAGTTTAGGTGCACAGCACAATCTGAAAATCAAATATTAATTTGTGATAATGTCGAACTAGGGTGGATTTCTGCAGACAGCTAGAAATGCCAGCTGCCAGTACTGGCCACAACTTCCCCGAGGTGAATGTTCAGCGAACTATGCGGGATAAAAATTGACCCCTTCTGGCTTGCACTCAACTCGGCCCATATCGAAAGTAGTTCAATGCAAGCGGAGGCATTATTGTCCCAAAACCCATCCATCTGTGATCAGAGGATGGCAAAGAAATTGGTGTTCAGATTTAGACAAATTAGTTGAAACATGGACTAGTCAAGAACACTCAGTTCTACTTAGCAGCCATGGGACGTTCTTTTTGATGATGTGCAAAGGCACTATCCAGGTCCGCCGTATTCATTTTAGTTTTTCTACGGATTTGGACCTACTGGATTGGAATCAACCACGACCGTCATCTGTTGCTGTTACGTGAACCGTTAGGACATTCAGCTGTCGAGCCATGTACTCGATGATTCATGTCATTATCAGTCTGCAGTAAAAAAGCAATTAGATACCGTGGAAGCTTTAAGAGAGCAGTAAACAGTTACGAAATATTTCAGTTTAACTATTCCTCGGGACCAAACATACGTCCATTTCGAGTGAGTTTACTAACAGTATGTGCGAACCTAAACAGATTAAGGTAGATGGTACTCTTCTACTGCTTGATAAGAAATAAACACATAAATTGATGTACAGTCAAGCTAGGACTAACGTGACTGCGCCCGGCAATCACACCGGTGAGCATGCTGTCGAAGATTAAGGAGGCAGACAACGTGTAAATGTTCCCACTTTTTTACATTTAGGGTTTCGTTTTTCGTTTGTCGCATATTTTGGGTGACGTGAGTGCAGCGGTGGTCTATTCGTAGGGCAAATCCATGTTACATCGAAACTTTAACAGATAAATATGTTAAGTTCAACTGCGATAACGGACACAAGGTCTTAGCAAACAAGAGGGGGCGAAATTCAGTGATCTTCCTGATTACCAGAGTGGTCTCCTTCGAATCTGACAAGCTCTGTGCAACTCCACGGCATCCTAAATCGCCTAGACATTTGGTCACATTAAAACTACTCCCAGTACTGGTAGCGTGTTTCGCCTAAAGCTTATTCCATTTTGGTGATGATGTCTGGGAGTATGATTTAGCTTCTGTCAGAGATTACTGAGTGCTGGCCTTATATGAGTCCAATCCGTAAGATGCCCGTGAACATTCATCGAGTATTGCCCTTGCCAATCATTTCTGGCCAACGTTTGTGACGAATGTATTAGTTTGTGCCAAAGGATTCGTGTTCGGTCAAGGCTTGCGATTAGCACATAGACAGACTAGCCCATGCCACGGCAAACGAGGATTGTGTCGCCATGATGTCTGCATACACTACAAATCTAGCAGCGAGAGCTTGTCATGCATTGAAATCGATTAGGGCTGTGGTGACACGCACAGCAGAACATACTAGAGTGTGAAAACAAATGAGTTACTTGAATTTATCAAAAATAGAATGACGTTGCAACTGCTTAGGTATGTTTCTCAGAAAACCGCTCATGTTGTTACGATTGGTCCCTTGCTGTCCGTTTATTGTAAAGAATTTCGCTTCCATTTCATGTCCCCTGCTTAGATTTGCATCTATGAGATAATCGGCAGAACCCTTATGTTCAACTCGACTTCTTCCATTGTTTTTAAAATTTAAACATGGAAGCCAAATTAAAAATAAAGCGACAGGGTCTGAGGCCTCGAGGATTCTCATTCGCGAGGAGACAATGGACATCCCGTTAAGCATCACATTGTGAAATAAGTTTAATCCTGTTGTACAAATCGTTCAGAACATTGATTTGTGACGGCTTACGTGTTACTTAACCGTGTGCTGCATACATTTTTATTTAAACCTCAATGAATCAATAATTCAGTCTAATATGAGCATCTCGAACACATTCTTGAGGTTTTACAGGTTCTGTTCCGAAATTCGTGGGACTCCATGTGCTCTCTTCCCTTTTTCAGCAAGATTCCCTCTTCCCAGCTGAAAATAAGAAAAATGACGTGAATAATTCGAACTGTTAGATTGTTCCCAAGTGAGTGTGAAAATAATAGAGCAACAGGATCATTTCGCTAGTTGATTACATTCTAGGGAAATCATGCCGCTAATGAATTTTCTGTTTTTTCTTGTAAGAACATTTTAGAGCCTTGGTGTTCTGAGCATGTTCGTGCCAATAGCATTTCAATAAACTGGGATGAAAGTGGAGGATTAATTATAATAAACAGTAGCATGGCTTTTGCCCCATGTGAGGACGTACATAGCGCATATCATTGAAAGTAGTTATTTCATTCATTTCCAACAAAAGACCGAACAGTTTTATGGGCCAGCTGAATGACCGATTTCTGCGTGAATGCAGTGTATATACAAATACATGGAACATACAGAAAGCTGATATCTGAATGTGTCAGTTAATCGTGTTCCGCCAATATTTAGAGAAGTACATTGTCAGACATTTTGGATCAGCCGAGCTGTTGCTTCGGTGATATAAATAAGTTCACGAGTCAGCTCCGAGAAAATGGGGACCAAACTTGAGAGATCATTAAGGATTCATTTAATGGAAATTTATCAGTCGATGGATGAACGTTTGCTTGGCTTTTACGGCCGATGCTGCAACCCAGACGTAGAGAGCGATTAATAGCCTAGTCAGAATGCATGCTTTTACTTAAAAAGGGGTCCCCTAATTAGTAAACCAGAATTCAGTTTTTTCTGTTGATTTGTACGGATACAACACTCCTACGGTAAGGCCTTTTTCATGCAGTCCATTCCACCATTTAAAAGTTACAGAGGCAAAAAGGACAATGATCATCACAAAACAGACTCATAATCTAGACTTTTCCAATATATATTGTCAACGTAATAGTTCCGATAAAGAATACGTTTTCTGGATGAGATAACAAACCAAGGTAACTAGCCAACAGTTTCGGCTAGTAAAATCAGTTGTATTTTTCAATAAACAAGACTTTTGTTGTGATTGTATTAATCCAACTTGTATTTTGTTTTGGTCATTGTCGGCGTCGTAGACACCCTCAGTTCGAATGCATGCTAATATGGTTGCGTTACAAAATACAAGAGGCACTTAATCACAGCTGTTTGTCGTGCATGAGATTCCTGTGGCCAAGCTCACTGAGTCATTTGAGCATATTCAAGCTCACTTTGTCGTTTCCAGTGTGAATTGTTAATTTGGAATAATTAGGCTTGCCGTATTGACTCAAACCCGTTGCCTCGACTATAAATCTGTTCCACTTCGTTGAAGTGACGGCACTGGTTCAAAACGTGTAATTTCCTACCCATTTCGTCCCTACTGATTATTTGGTAAGTCTGTAGAAAGTTCCCAAGAGAACGCTATTTACATAATGAATCGATCAACAGAGAAGCGAGGCACATGCCCCCAAAACCGAATTATAGTTAGATTTGTTCCCTGTTCTATCCGTGACCGGGCACCTTTTGCCTAGCCACAGAATTACTCTGTTGATTCACGGAAGATACTTGTGACATACTACAGAAGTGACTTCGTTCAAATACCGAACGTCTCTGCAAATATTTTGTCTCCATAGGTCAATTTTCTACACCGTATAACATGGTCGATTTTATTGCTGCAGTGGAACTTACTCTTTGTTCGGCAATCGGATTCCGCATCATAGGCACCTGTGTCGTAATTTGTAAGCTCCAATCCAGAATCCTGTATAAGAAAAGGAGCTTCATTAGATTTACGGACACAGGATGAAACCTCACTGCCCAAATAGCAAAACATCCATTTCATCGAATTCCTGACCTACAAGAACACGATTGGGATATTTGCCCAAAATAGCCAGCTTCCGTAATGATTAACCCTAGGTACCAGTTATTAATAGCAGTTTATCGGAATTATTTGTATACGAATCTCTTTTGCGACTTGTGTTCCAAGTTACAATCAGTCGTTCGACTTAAGGCGTGCTCTCCTATACATCTTTCCAGTTACCTTTTCATATGTATCAATGGAAATGAGGCAAGTATCACTCATGTGTAGAATTGCTGTCGCATCACTTTGGTTACTGAATGGGCTTCTTTAATGTACAAAAGTAATTTGAAACCAAAGAGCTCAAGAATATAACTATTTATGTAGATTCGTAAGGAAATAAAGCTCAATCTGCATGGTCTTTTCGAAGATATCTCAGCCAAACTGGAGATAATGCAGTAACCGCGAAATTTCGCACTAGTTGCTAATTGAAATCAAAATGGAAACTCTAGTGCTTCCCAACATTCACATCAATATGCAGTTAACTTAACACTCAGGTGACACAGTAATAAAAAATGAACAGAAGAGTGTTGTGTCTGTAAGGGATTTATCACTGGGTTCGAGATTGTTCGCTCTAGACAATCAATTTTTGGAGTCGTTCTGTAGTCCGTGGCTGCTAAAAATTCTGGCCTCGTTCATTTCCTGATGTTTCAGTCTTTCATGGTTATTTTGTCGCCTCAATATGAAAATCGCACTCAAACAGTTCGAACAAATCTGTGGATAGATTTCCAATTCATTACGTTGATGCTTACTTGTGAACCCCATCATTTTCACCACAATAAATAGTTGTTCGTACAAAATCAAACGCCGATTGATACATCTGATTTTCAATTGTCTGATGTATAATTCCGATGCACAAACTGAGTGGGATAGTGTGATTGTATTCCACCAAAAATTCATTTCGCCATTTTCGCAAATTCCATAGAAAAATTTCAGTTTTTGATTCTGTTAATTCCGGTCAATTTATTTATTGTTACAAACTAGCATGGGTCGAATCGGAAGTTATATACGGGCTAGAAATTCAATGGTTCAAGTTTCATAATATGACTGAAACATTGAAAGAGGTATACTTGATATTGACTGGGATTTATTCATTCTTCCTCTACTATTGCTCTTACTACTATTTACTAATATCATCTGAAGTTACACGAAGGGCACGTGGGATAGTTTAGGCTTTCGTTTAAACAAACGAAGCTCACTAACTTCGAATAAGGTATCATGCATATTTTCCTTCCGGTCATATGGAATTGACAACAAAACTCAGGCTGTCATTTTTATGATGTAAAAATTCAAGTGAGCAAGCCTTATTGAATTAGTTATCAAATTTTTCATTTGTCGCTTTCTTGTAGTTACCGTTCAAGTATCCCACTGTTTGTGCTATCCACAATATGAAGGGCTATAGTATCAGTCAATTTTTATTAACACCTTGTACAGTGTAAGCAGTCTTCTGGTCACGAGAGGTACGAATAAAATGAGATTCACAGTAGTGAGAGAAAGCCATGTATTTACACTTTGAGCAATCGAGTGCAATACACCCGCCACGTATAACCACCAGGATGGATTCCGATTGTCGAATCCACATGATCTACGATCACTAGTTTACCGATCTCCAAGTTTACTAGACAGCTTTGAAGGTCTTTACTATTCCAATATGATGGGACTGAGTAATATTTTAATAGTTAGCTTGCAAAGCATACAATAAGAAGAAGCATATCCACCTGCAGCAAAACTGTTGAGATACTTTCAAGCATCGACAATCGAACGAAGTTTGTGGTATACACTAAACAATGCCGATTACTTAGTTCAACTACTCAGACTTGCACGTTTCCCTTTAGTTGTTTGACTGTCCATAACATTAGGTGCTGAACTACTGTATTTTGCGAAAAAGATGTCACACTACTTCAGATGTTCGGACCAGAAAGTTTCAGTAGAGTCAGCCAACATACAGGTTGACGGGTGAACAAGAGGTCATTTGCAAATACAATTGGTTCTTGATTGATAATGCAGTGAACCTGCATCTTTTAATGGTTATGCCCAAAAGGTATGCCTAAGTCCTGGTGCTAAATTGCCATCCACTCACGTTTGCTTCATTCATTTGCTAACAGTCAAAACCGTACGGTAATTTCGTCGCCGTGATGTCTAAAATCGTCGCAGTTCTACTTGTTCAGGGTTAGTAGTACCAACGGGATTTCGAGTGCTCACGTTTGACACAACTGCTATTATGCTGTGGAAACCAGTTCGCTTTGTTCTACACGTAAGATATCATCCATAACTAGTGCAGTACAAACGAGTTGTCGCAGGGCTTACTGGTAAAGGTCACTGGAACATCAATTACATCAGGTGGAACTGATTTGGAGTTTTCCGCGGTTCTACATGACCGTTGGGTAAAATGTCTACTGCATTCTGAAGATCGAATTCAAACATGTTTCCAATCGTACGAAGTCTGTTTGATTGGCCTGAGCAATCGACAGAGTTTATCTTTACCGATCAGTTTTGTAATTGCCACCTGACAGAATGCATGCACCTAGTTACTCAATGGAAATAACCCCTCGAATACAGACCAATATTTGCTTTTGTTCAATTAACTCCTTGATAAAGATCAATTACATGGTTATCTGTATCTTCGCGGCAAATTAGTTGATGTACTGGTCAATTCGGAAGTGGAAATCATCAAAGTGGAGTTGGTCTATCTGGCAAGCCTCAATACAGACAATGTTGACAGGAGTTATTCATAAGTCAGTTATTTTGACGTGTACGTTTTACATCACACGTGTGACAATCAGCGCATGTGGTATATGCAGCTGCAAATTGCCCACACTCGGCTGCATGACGTAGTGTATGAACAACTACAGGGCTAGAACCGTGACATCAGCAATCTTACTATCTGGATAATTTAGCAAACCGAAAATAGTTTTCCATAAATTGGCCGCGGATTGGAATTGTTGTCGCGCAGTGATGTTTTTCCACAGACCCTTGAGAGCTTGCCATGAACTGCACTTTGGAATTCATCCTCAGCATACAAAATTCAAGTCACCTGGCCAATCGTGCGCCCTAGAAGCATTGGTCAAGGATGAGAGGAAGTTAAGTCTAGTGCTGCCAGACAGTAAAATTGATCAGATGATCTGAGGTGTGTTCGTTGAGAACGTCATGCGATGGATAGCGAAGTAAGTAAAAATACGATCAATCACACGATACTCGCAGGTAACTGAGCGATATGTGATTTTGTAAATGTTCACTTTGATAAAGATGAGCAAATTGGTTCCCGCTCTTTGCATACTTCATTAATAACCCAACGGAGTACATTGAATTGGTTTATAGGCGAGAACTGAAATTCGGGAAGCCGAGTATGTAAGTGGCCGACGGTAGAACGATTCAAATGTGCATCATTCAGGTAAAAGCCTCTTGATGATCATGGTTTGGAGCCTGTAAGTTGTTAGTGTAAGCAGATTGTTAGATCTTAATCTATTGCATTCAGTTTCTTCAATTTCTTGAACTGGGCTAATTTTACTGGCGATCTATAAAAGATCCTTCTCAGAATCATTTGACTCTCAGAACCTAATGTTTGGCGACAGGGACAAGGGAGACGAGGTCCGCTTTATTTTCCTCTCCTCAATAGACAACCAACTCTAACTCCAATTCCTACCAACTCCAGTGGAATAAATCAAGTCGAGCAGACACAAAGTTTCGCTTACTAATCCAAATCAGATTGCTTATGGTGGTGTTGAATGATAAACACTCACTGGTCGATTCGTTCTTTCGCCGATTTGGGTCAGCGTAATTCACTAGCATTCCTATGCGGCGTTTTCGCTCGGACTTAATCGATTGACACAAACAATGCGATGTTGCCGCAGAAGTGTACATTTTTGACCAGGATAACGAATGAGCCGAATTAAAATTCACTACGACTATACCAAACACGGGCAATGCGGTATTGATGACAAAATGATAAGGAGATGCATAAACGTAACTGTTCCTACTGTATCTAATAAAATATGTCACAAAAGTACATATGCTCCCGGGGGAAACCAAATAACTGTTATGCTATTTTTATCATATTTCACAGTTTATGAAGGGGACTAAACTATTTAAATAAGTGTTTCCCACTAACATTACGCACTTCGAGAGCAGAACTGATTATCTTACTTACTTTATGGTCCTCACACCCCTTAGTCACCATTCTATAATATGCTGCATCAGGTTACAGAGACCGATATCTTTAACATGAAAGTTCAAAATTGTCTTTCCAAGCCTCAGTGTGACTAGCTTTGATTTCTAATTGGCCCTTGTCACTGTCAAAAAACGGTTTAGTTAATTTTTTGCAACCAATGATACCACCCTCCTCTTGGAAACTAGATGGATCGCATCTATGAGGGAATAACCAAAGTGAAGACGAAAAACTGTTGTCATATTATTCGTCTCAAAAATGCAACTATTGGAACTATTGTGACAGTGGAGTTGCTGCAGGGAAATCACTCGACGATTGCGGTAGACATGGCCAAGTTGCACAATTCTGTGCTTAAAACGGGTCTGGAAGTTGCTAGTGAGTACGCATAATGAATAAATGTAGAAGGGGACATTGTTCACATGCAGCCTTTATCCAGAGAACATCAACATGAACTTATTTATTTTCTATTTTAAAAGGCAGTCTATTTAGTTTAGACATCCGTGCACAAACTAGGGGTTAACCAGCTGACGGAAGATTAAATTTGCTCCCTTTTTCTTCCTTATTATCGACTCTCGACATTTTAAGGCACAAGCAAGACAAATGAAAATGTAAGCTTTAATTTGCCTAGCGCAGAATTTTCAGTTTGACTGAAGTAAGTAAGAAAGCGGTTCTAATTGAATGATACAGAAGACTTCGCCTCATTTTACGGATAGACCGTCCGAAGATCTTTCTTCAAGGCTAACTTGCAACTGAGTCCGAAGGAAATCAGTGGAAGTTCCAATCAGACAGATTGCTTGCACGCACAACTACAGCGTGGTCTTTGACAGTGATGTTGGAATCATTCTGCATCGTATGTCCTTCCAAAACTGTGCAGGTAGAGATATGCCAGCGGGTTCGCCAATAGTTAACAGCGATTATACTGCAAGGATTGAAATAACCGACTGAGATTCTTCCAAATGAGTTGCTAGTGTTAAATGCAGGGTCCGTTTGCAAAGACGATGTCGTACTACATGGGATCATTGCAGCAAGGATAATGAAGTTAGAGGCTATGTCACTGGGTAATCGTTGTTAAAGATTCGTTTACTTTTTGATGTACTCAAGCCGCTGCATTTGCAAGGTGTCAAAATGAAGACCGCAAGTTGTCGAAACAATAATTGCTCAGCTAATTTAGAGCTCGAAAGTGAATACAGTCTCAACAAAAATATACACGGTTAGGCTGACTGAAAACGTGAGCATTACGTTTCCCAAAAACGGATTGGAAAACGAGGAACAAAGAACTTTCCAAACCGCTCGATACGTTTGTTGCTCAAATATGTATTCATGATAAATTTTTCGGCGATCGTTATCCTTGCAATATTTGTTACGACAAAAACAAGTTATTTGTTACAAGATGCAAGCATTTTGTCTATTCTTTTTGATCATGAACGTAAAACATTACGACTCAGTAGATTGTAAAGATAACAGTGGATTAAGCTAGATAGAAAGTTTCTGATGCACAATTACCGACAAATTGGATTGACAGGAGCAGAACGGTCTAGCGAGCTAATGCCGAGAGAGGCTAATACTTTATTGAATGATTCTGTAAAAAACAGCCAAACAAACTGTTATACTTCACGTTCTGACAAATACAGTTATGCAGGATAACAGAATTCTTAAATAGTTGAGGCACATTTTTGACTAATGCTATGCTACGTTCGATCACCTGACTGGGACCTTCGAACGTTTGTCAATCTAAACATTCTTGTAGATTTCAATAATTCGCTCCACAGCTGAATAAAAAATGGAATGAAAACGACGGAGAGCGGTTTTTCAAACTTGAAACATTTCGAATGTAAACAGTTTTTAGTCTTTTAACCAAGTTTAACTTTCTTAATTGTATTTACGTTGTTAATAAAACCTATTCCTAATCGATTAGAAAATATTTACAAAGTCCAACCTGGGAAATGTACAAAGCAAATAAAATGTACGCAATAAAAACACAGTTGTAGCACTGGATGTGAATGTCTCAGATCCGCAACTAATTAGGTGTTAAAACCTACCGCAAGAATCCATCTCCGAAAAGTGACCTTAACATGTATGTTGCACAACATATCATTTGGTAAAATACGAAGTCTATCGTCTAAGAAACCAGTCAAGCTGTCTGAATATGATTTTATTCTACCGCTGTATTTGGTAAAACGTTCACCTTCCCCGCTTCCTCATATTTTATATATAATTCAGAAAAGGACAAGTTTGTTAAGTATCATAATCCTTCCGCTGTATTTCATTTTTATAAATTAAGGGAACTGAAGAGTTACTCTACAGCTGATTACAGTTCGTATCATATGGAAAAACGACGAGCCATCAGAAACGTTATACGTGGACTTATATGCTCCATATTGAGCTCGCAATTACGTCCCAGTAGCCTGCAGGACTGATGCATTCTATGTCTGTCTGACTGCCTTTTAGACTGTATCATTCATGCACAAACTTCGGGTATTCTGGTCAAACTTACACCAACCTTACAATCATTGAAATATTAATCTTTAATAGATCAGCTCAGTCAAAAGAGCCGGCATTGTCCAATTTTCAAAACGGCGGCAATTGCATTAACTGCGACTAGTTACTTAACAAGTATAAATATGAAAACAAACACACGGCAATCACCAGTGTGCAGAAATAAAGTACAATTATTTTGCTTTTATACTGCCTTTTCCGAGGACTAAATCTATTTTTGAGCGCGCAGTGAACCATAAGGACATATTAAATCGGGGTGGTGTTTATTTTGAATAAGGTCATTCCAGCCTTATTCGTCACATGAGTAGCCTATACCGGAGCAAAACCAGTAAGCATTGAATTTATATTCCCTGAAGCAGCAGGTCACTTTGCTCACTGTGTTATTAGAGGCATACAATCCATGAAATAATTCGCCATGTGATATCAACGCTCAACTGGCCATTAGGAAACCATGGGCACCTTTGCCAGCTGTTCCATCCTTGTTAGGAATCATCAGCAGTACATATCCACGCGCGCCCGACCTGGGACGCAAGTCAAGGATGAATAATTTTGAATCAAACACCCGGATAGGTTTTCAACACAAATCAATAGGGATGCTTTGTAGTATCATAAACCTGAACATCTGACTAAAGATTGTTTTTACAAACTACCTCATTTTCCGCAAAACTCAGTCTTTATGGGCTGGTGTACAGGAATGTACAAGTTTTTCATTGCATAGAGGAATACAGAACCTCATGCGCGTCGTCGTATGACCAGATTATTTCACAACCGAGAGAGTCGGTAAGTTTCGTTTCATTGGATATAGCAGTTTGTTTGTCGAGAAAAAATGCAAGCATGAAATATTCTGGTGATTAATGAAGCCTTAACCATCTAATGTGTAGATCACCTGGGTGGTGAATGTTCCAATAAAAGTGATTTCTACCACCTTCGTTCTCCGATGGAAGACTTTCACATGCAAAATTATTTCTATTCGTATGTAACGAGATTTCAATGTTCTAGCAGCTTTTCTACTTGTCCGAATCCATCATGACAACTTCTCACCCCGTCCGCTTAAATTCACATCCAAGTGCGAAGAACTGAATGCCCGTCAATTTTAGGTCACACCTTAATAAATAAATTTATTTATTTATTTATCCCTATATCACTAGAATATAATTTGCAGTGTTAGGATTGTTTATAGAAGCTCTTCGTTGAACAGTTCACAGAAGAACGACAACAATGATTCGTTGACGTGTGTTTGTCAGTTGGGCTGAGCCAACCTTAGGAATGAGAGCAGAATGCCCCAGAATATACATATGTATATGTAGAAATTGTAAGTATTATCTGGATGAGTGAAGCAAATTTAGCCTGAAATGCATGACCGGTTTCGCGGTTTTTGGCGCTCGTCAGTCAGGCGTAGCCGGTGCTCTCTCCAAAGATAATAATACTACTGGCAACTATCTACTCCGGTGGCATTCCACCCTCGTTCCTAAGGTTGGCTCAGCCCAAATGACAGATAATTATCAACGAGTCACGGTTGTGGTTCCTCTGTGAACTACTCAGCTAATAGCTTCCATGCACAATCCTCATGCTACAAATTAGATTCTCTTGAGGCATACCAGTTCGGAGTGTACAAGTATGTGGATGTTTGGATAAGAGGGTACCGAGTGTGCATATCTGACGAGCGGTAATAACCGCGAAACTGGTCGTGTGCTTCCGGAGAAATTTGGTTCACCCATCCAGATGCTAATGACAATATAATTATATATATCTTTGCATATGTATGCATATATTTATATATAAGCTATTTGGCGCATATGCATCATGACAGCGCCCGGACAAACAAGGAGACGTATTTGAGTACCACCCAAACTTGAAAAGGAATCCGTCGTCTATTTTAGTGAAACTCTTTTCTTTAAAACCAAAATGTTTTCTGAGGCAGTCTTCTTGTTAACGTTGAACAATATCCACATTTCGGTTTTCCTTTTCGCAGGTCGAGAAATCCCGTGGGATCGCGTCAAATTTCACTCAAGCCTTGGTCAGCAAGATTGAAAATGAACGCCGCCATCGTGGTTACTCTATCAGTTATTCATCGAGTACTAGGACTGCAGTTGAATTTCGTCGAGCACGTTTGTGTCAGTCTCAGTCATTCGTTGGAACCAAGGTCACTGTCACTGTTACAGATGAGGTGTTCAGGATACGGTTGCACTCGAAATTATACAAATTGATCAATGAGGCTATATTTACCGATGGAATCCGCCACATAAATTCAGACCACTTCACTTTTTTACGTCTTGGACAGTTTCATACCTTGGCTGACTGTTGACCTCACTTCACTCCCGTAGATCCTTCCTGCACCAAATTGACCAGTGGGGTAACAAACTGGATCAGACTGCGAATAGCAAATGTCATCGAATCAGAGGCGAAATATGACTTGGTTTACCCGTGATTTTGATTGATTAATAAAAATCGGCATGTTTTCGAACTATTCGCACTTACGGAGTGCGTCAAACAGAGGGTCGATTCTCTTCTGATTTATACAGCACCAACAACAATTATGTAGCATAATTGGTAGGACGCAGACAGCTAACAATGATTAGTATGATACGAAGTGAACTGCAACAATTTGCGAGCAACAGACCAGAATATGCATTTTGTCTTTGGATTATCCTAACATTTACGGCGAGCGAATCAAATACGCGCCAAGCGGTTTCGAGGACAGAAGTCAGAGTATTCACTAATTACTAAATTTCAAAATTCGGCAACAGAACCCTTGCGGTATGAAATCAAGGCTACTGAACATAAGTAAGATTACATGAAATAATTCACTATGTGATATCAACGCTCAACTCAACATAAAGAAACCATGAAAGCACTGCTGATTCCTAACAAGGATAAAACAATTGTACAGTGCTTCCATGGTTTCTTTATGGTGAGTTGAGCGGTGATATCACAAGGTGAATTATTTCATGTAAACATTCAATCTCCTACTACTAAAATGTATAAGTAAGATTACTTTGTTCGTGACGAAGTACTCGTTGCCTCGTGATGTGTAGGATGCAAGATGGAATCGATTGTAATTCCGTCCTCTGGTCAAATGGGGTCAGCTGATTAATTTACCAGTGCCACTCTGCTCTCGCAATGACACTTAGTGTCACTGTTTGTGTGTGTGTGTGTGTGTGTGTACTTTATTGTAGGGAGTGGCGAGGGCACCGCAAGAACTAAACGTTTGCGTGTCCAATGCCCGGGAGTCAAGTCCTCAAGGTTTAAGCCATAAGTATCTCAGACTATTTCTATTCGGGCGTGTCTGGAACGAGTAGGAGCATCCTTCAGTGGTCATGGATGGGTGGTTGGGATGACTAATGTAACTACATGTGGAACGATGATGCTGGATACTCGGCCAAGCCTGAATGAGCCAGAGTGGGGGATTGCGCTTGTAGTTGTAGCAAAAGAGCATTTGAATGAGTGAGACAATTTCACCCCACTCAACGTGAACCTCAACGCTGCGTTGCACAGTCGTCCTGATAAGCAGTCACTCCAGAAAACAGTACAGGTATACAGCCCCGATTTATCGTCGTGATGCCCACTGATTTCTTGAGTTCTGTTTTATTCATATCTTGGATAAATTACTCGGGATAACCGTCGTGTCGATGATAGTCATTTGATGAAGTCATTCACAAAAGTAATCCCCTCATCGAATACAATACAAGTGAACACAACCTTACCGTCGAGTGTGGAAAGCAAGCATTTGCTTGGCTTGTTGATCCCTATGAATCGTAATGCTTTCATGTTCAGGACAAAAAATCATTTCTTTCTACCGCAAAGCTAATATCTGGACTCCAAATACATCGAAGAAAACGTCGTGTACGTTTTTCGCTCTGTATAATCACAACTGCCGTTCGTAACACAGTTGAATAAATCAATTCTTTTAATTTATTTGCAAAATAAAAGTGGGCGATGGAACGTTATCACGATCACGAGTTTAATTCACCTTAGCAACACTAACCATTCACGTGTGATGGAAAACAGCAAATGTCAGTAGAAGATGCCCCACATTATTACGTTCATTTCCAGTGCGTATGATCTAGTTTGTTCAGTTTTCCTAGTTCTACGCAGAAACCAAGGTGAACGAAAGATTTGCTTTTACACTGAACTGAAAGTGAGTTCAGTTCACCGTTAGGAAACCAGGAATGTGCCTCGGAATTATTTAACCGTATCAACAATCATCATTGCACACCCATGGCTTACGAACATAAGAAGAATAGGACAACAGCTAACAATTTTGCTTCCGTGATTTCCTAATAGCTAACCGAGCGTTGACGATTCATCGAGAATACTCAAAAATATTTCAAATTAGCTTCTGTATTACCGTTCGCGACGAAGAAAGCCAGCTTCCGTTAACTGGAACAGTTCATCAATATTTTCAGCTCCGAATGATTTCGTTAAGTTCAGGCGAACAACCGCGTCTCAATTCCGATTAATGACGGTAGTAGAAGAAACCTGTTGGATTCAAATTCATTCAGAATTTGCTTTTGGACTTTCGTCTTCCAGATATTTTAGAAATGAATAGGTTTCCTCTCCACAAGTCGACAGAAGTTGTTATTTTACTAGAGATGGGTAACGAACCGGGTTGTTTTTAATTTGAAGTGCATATCTGGGAACAATGCGTGAATTTGATGATAACAAGAATTATAATAGCAATTATGCGGATGGAAGATCAAAGCTGATCGGAAGCTAATTGGCCTCTTGGTGAGAATTGTCACTCACTAGGTGTACGTAATCGAGCCTACGAATTATACTTAGGGCAACTTGGAGTTAACAATGAATACACCTGGGATACAAAACATCTGGAAATGTACGAAAAACCAGTGAAGTAGGAGGACACATCACTTCATTATCACGACAGATGCTGAATGTTCCTGAGTGCGCGTTGAAGAAACCGGCAACAAGCCATTGGTTGCTTTGTTTTCGTGAATGTCGGTAAACGATGTTCACGCGAACGACTCACATTTCTGAGGTGTTTTATTCCTTATCTGCTTAATATAGGGCGACACGGGTTTCAAGATGTGTTTGAGAAGTCCAGGAATCAACTGGACGCATGCAGTGCAGTCAGACTTGTGTTAGCATGCAGACAAAACTCGTCAAACAAACTTTATAACATTAAATCGTGATGATGTTTTAATTTGTTCAGTGATTTTGATAAGGCATTTCGCGCGGTCAACCCAAATTGATCTACATTTGAAAGTACAGAAAGCGAGGATGACGCGGCAAAGCCGTCTGGGGACATAAGATGCGCCAGATCGGAAGGTAACATTTAGAACGTGTCATGCATATCAAAATTGCGATAATTTTCACCAGTTTACATAGCATCTGACTAGAGAATTTCCGGAAGGAGGCCATCACGGTGGAGGCTGCAAAACGTTTAGGCTTAACGAGGAATCATAAAAATGTTTGTATCAGTGAAAAGTTCGTGAACTTCTGAAGCAAGGGAAATATATGCAGTATGACGATCTTTGGGAGGTTACATAAACAGTCTGATAGAACATGGCCATACCATTTTGAACCTCCATTGGTAGACGGCTCTTTGCCAATTACTGCTTCAGGATGTTTTAATTCTCTCTTAATCAGTTCCAAAAGCTTTAAATCTTCTGAGTACTTGGAGTTTCGCTGAGATGGTCCTGCCATTATATTCAAAAGGACTGGCACTGAGATTGATGGGAAGATTATTTAACTAGGAGATTTCTGGAAAGATGGATGTTATGAAATTATTTAATTGTGTCATTTTTTGAAATAATCTAATCAGCTCACTTTAGATCCGAAAATGCTTCATAACATAAAGGTATACACTTGATAACGCGAGCAGCCTGCGATTTCAGTTTTCAAAGGAGATACTCGGTAAAGTCCAAAATTCCTCTTGAGCATTCAGAAATCGTTTGTGCCAACGCTCATTCAACTTTGGCTCATTGGCCACCAAATAATTAGTCGGAATCAGGCAGTTAGTTAAAACATGGATTATTCGGTCGGCAGCTAGACAAACGAATTAGCAGAGCCGGTCGATGAAGTTGCGAATTTAGCCTTAAGGCTAGTGTCGTTTTGTAGGAAATGTTAGCGGAACACAACGGAGCTTTTTCAGGCTATGAAACTGTCGTATGTACTGCACAAATATAGTCTCGGTGATGACAAAACAACAGGCGACAGAAAACAGATTACGAAGGTATGACTTCCAACGAAGGACATATTTAAAGTAGTGTTTCGCATAAGGTTGGATGAAAATTATTTTCCCGGAAACATACTAACCATGTTTGCCAGTAACGCAGCTTCCTTCCACTCTCAGCGAAATGATTCAATCATCTCGAAATTAAACAAGTTATCCCATGAGAATTCAGTGTCAATGGACTGAGTTGTTTCGGGAGCATTCTTTTCAATCACTAGTCTTCATGGTCATCTCTGATTGCGGGTCATCCCGCCAAGCCTGTAGACAGATGATGCTGATTGTTTTTATAACACTTAGATAATTTGCTCTCGCTGGAACCTAATTTGCTGATCTTCCCCTTGCAATTTTTGCTTACCTTGATTCCTTTCGTCACCATTTTCCAAAGAAGGCTTTCGCATTATTTTTGTTTTCTTCCGCTTTGCTTATTCACTGCTTGAACTGGCAACAAGACTGTCAATATTGAGAGCATGGGACCACTCAGGGGTAGATCGAAAGCGAACCTGCGAACTAAACACTTACCCATGAGTTCGTGGTAATGACTCTTCTGTTAGCAGGGGCACATTGGTATCTACGGCGTGAATGCGATTGCAGCTAACATGCGTCAATCGAACAAAGTTGAGCGCATAATCAGGGAGAATCACTCTTTAAGTCCCGATGACTTCCAAAAGTTGAATGAGCTATGCGCTTCCTTGTGGCTCAAATGTTCAATGCCGGTCGCAAATGAACATTTCGAAGGCCACACTGATGTGTGCACATGGCTTCTTAGAATGATCAGTGACGGCTGTTTTATCCTTGTTAGGAATCATTTGCAATGCATATCAGTCGCGCCAGAATTAGGACGCCAGCCGTGGACGACCGATTGTGAGTCGACCATCTTAGCGATTGCCCTAACCGGGCTGATCCTCAACGGCCCATCGAACATCAATACTGCATGATTTAACGTCCAATGAGCCGTCGCGAATCAGCCCAGCTGGCGCAATGGCTAAGGGGTTCGAATCACAATAGATTTTGTTGAAAAAAAAATGGCATATGGTGACCTGCAAAACACTTACAAAATGGACAGTTCTCCGATTAGATTGTCCCGCCTTTTATCCTCGTCCAATTTGCTCTCACTCGAATAAAATTAGAAAGCCACTTATCAACAGGTCAAAGGAGAGTTCATTCCGCATAAGGGATAACGAAGACAGACCGTTGAATCTACAAAAGTAGCCGATTTTGAAAGACAGCAGTGTCCCCGGAAAAAGTTTCATGTTTGATTCTACCAGAATCCAGTAAATAGCTCTTCCTGAGTAGAATGGTTTTCTTTTAATCTGACTTAGATCGAGTAAAAGTACACTTGGGTGGAGGGCATGTTTCAAATGAAATAACACCCCAAGTTGAATCTTGATTCTATCCAACATATGCTTCGTCCCTCGAAGTGATGACTGAAAGAATTACCTATCTAGTGGATACTGATATGTAAATTCTAAGGCTTCTTGAAGTTTAAAGTAAGAGCAGTTTCACCTTGGAGGTGCGGTATGCGCAATCTAAGTGACCAATGCATTAATGAAGGGTAGTGGAGGGCCCATCAATGGCCACTATCTGTTCATGACGGATTCTTAGCAAGACACGCGTCGAATTGTTGTGAATTAAGCTTACTTTGTTCTTCCTAATGAGTTTGTGATGGGATCACGGTTAAGATATACGTATGCTTGTTGAAATGTGACATCGACAAGTCTCCTAAACTATTCGCTCGCTAGGTAACTCTAAAGTATGCAGCTTATTTATCAGAAAGATTGGCAAGCTCATTCACTAAACAAAAGGGAAACAAATTCCAGAATGTGCTTCTCTATGCTGGTGTCTACTGAAGAGAGGAATTTACTCACATGAAGCAGTTCCCTGAGTTTCGGGAAGACTGGCATGTATAATAATAGTTTCCTTCGTGCTTCTTAATAACAGCAAAAATGGGACATGCAACTTATTTGAAAATTTATATACATACATATGGTCTACATTTTGTTACAGACACCCGTGCCAACGGATTTATATCGAGGCCAGTAAATTAATGTAAGTTTGGTAACATGCGCAAGAACGAAAATTTTCAATACCATCTCTGAGCATTTAAACGCTCATAAAATACAAGTGGGCTGTGTTATTATCAGCTTTTGAGCGGGACATACAACTGCCTCCTATTTATTTGTTATAAAACGTCAGAAGTTCGAGTTGAGTTCAAAGATGGCGATTGTACTATAACTTTCCACCAGCCGGTATGGCAATAAAACAAATGACATAATTTTGCTCACAAAAGATATTCAACAGTCTTGTGTTCCACAACACTTTATATTTGTTTTTATTTGCCCAGTGAGGCATTGTGTAGGTGAATCGCACGTTTCTCCTGTCGTGTATTTGGCGCTTGAGGCGGAGCAAGTTGACTGTTGAGCTAAGCGCAGTTTGTCCTATACAACAAATATAACATGAGAAGTATCATCTCACCGAAAGGCCCTCATAAGTTGTTTCATTTGATTTTCAACTTCCTCAGTACCAAACATTTTTCGGCGGCTGCAAGGAAATTCCCAATCAAAGTTTTAAGGAGATATATATTTTCCTTATACATTGAGCTGTGGGATGCAAATCAAACGTCCCTAATTTAATTTATGTCCGGTACCGAGTAGGTTTATTTGTATGCCTAGTCAAATTGTATGCGACGGATCTATACCATAGGGAACCTTGTAAACAAAACCAGTGAAAAAGAAAAGCAAACATGAAAAGTGTTATCATCATGGTAGTTAGTTCTTCCGCTTGTCATCTCCGCATCATTCCTGATTCATAATCTGTCTGTCGGGATGTTAGTAACCTGTCACCTAAACTAAGGTTAGCCGTTGAATTAAAGAGCACAATGTTGATATTCTAACTAAATCATCTAATCAACACTAAAAATCTCTCGTTAACTGTCAGCAGCTGGTCACTGATCTGATGCTCCCTTCTAATAATGGCATGTGTTTTGGGTGCCCAGAGCACCATTATGCAAGGGCTGTCGGTGAGTGCCCCTCCTCTATTGTCGGTCGTGGGCTTTGCATTCTGGTTTGTCCAAGTTAAACAGATCAACTTAGACAAATCCCTCCACTTCAACATCAGACGGTCACTTAGACATGAGTTTGTCTTTTAGTTATCCTCGGGGCTTTCAGAGTAAATAGTCGTCATGGAGCCGAACATATATCAGCCGACCATGTTGAAGCGAGGAAATTCAAGGTTATTGCCGAGATGCGCAATAAAGCATGCAATTGTGCCTTGTCACGCGGTCATACATACTGCTAAAGAATGACCGTTTTTAATTGAGTGAAAGCCTCACCACGTGTTATTGGTCAGACCTACTGTATGATCAGGACAAGCAGACATAACGAGACCCTTTAAGCTAAAGTTATTACCAACCCCGCTGCTTCTTTTTCCTAAAATCACAGGCATATCTTAACCAGTGACAATTATCTTCATTTAATAAGGTCTAAGATATTCTCTCAGTCTGCTTTTCAGTCATTCAAGCAACTTCTCGTCCGTCATTTCTACACCACAAGCAGATTCATCTTCAAAAGGCTCTATCACATGCCCCTAATTGTTTCAGTTTTGAATCTCTGCTAAATTACAGTGTCAGGATTTTCAAGGAAACGAGCAATGCTATCCTCGCGAAACCCTATTCGTTTCAAATGGCCGCATCTCACGGTTACTGAAATCTGTAAGGAGAAGGAAGGAACAATTTTACAAATCCAGTGACAATTCACGTGCAATACGCTTCCACTCTAACGAAAGTTGAAATCAAAAGCATTGACTAGATGTTCGTAAACTTCCTCCGGAATGGGAAAGAGATCTCAGTGACAAGGCATTTGACTGCTAAGCGGCGAGAAAATGACCTGCAAATCGATCTGCGGATAACGGTAGCTCTAATCGCGCTTTCTTTCATCTTTCGAATTATAACCCAGTCACATCCGCCATAATGATTATGCTTCAGTTGCACGTCCTCTAGGGAAGACGCATGTAAGCTTTTCTTCAACACTAAAATTACCTACTGTGATTTGTTTCATATTTCCACGTCCGTGTAAAGAACCTTTGAGAGTTATTTAAACCATGGAGCCACGATGCTACAAGATGAAACAAGGCCACATCAGCCATTTTGCTAACCAATATTTTCCGTTCCTTCTTCATTGTTCTGCGGTCATTTCCGAAAATACTTCCACATTCTACACACTTGCTGAACAGTGACCTATAACACTGACCTTTCCGTAGTTCCACATATCCGCCTTGCATTCTGTACCCTCTAGAATCAACGTCCATAGGAACTCACCTGTCTCGTAAGTAGCATTCATCTTGACAATTCGGACGCGTTTCTGTACGTGAGTCATTAGGAGCGTGAATGCATGAGTAGTCCATCTTAGAATCACATGTTAAATCGTCGGAGCATTTTCGTCGGTCAGACAAGGTTAACCTTGAGAAAGGGTACACAAGATTCGAAAGCACTAGTTTTACTTCTCAGTAGTATATTTCGCATATGTTGAGACAAATAAAATTTCCCCGGAAGCACCGGACCAGTTAGCCTTGCCTGGCCAATGAAAACCCGGACGTCATCAACAAATATCAGCAATTTTCAAGTGGGGACTTAACCGACCATTTCACCTTCCTAAGCGCATCAAAGGAGATTCTAGTGAGGAACTAAGAAAGGAG
>LUCM01004331.1:0-29767 GCA_008360955.1 Fasciolopsis buskii | reverse complement strand
CTTTTTCTACCGCGCCAACTCAAAATTGACCTAATCTGGTCGACTGACTGGCGCCCCATCCGTGCATCCCAATGTTGAACTTCCTTGCTTTTGCATTACCAAATTCATCATCATCATCAAACAAGTTTGGAACGCATTGATATGTTGAATTAATGCATCATCAAATCAACGAAGGAATGCAAAGAGAGCATTTGCACTGACCTCTATTTTGCCACCAGTAACGGGTCTGGAATTGGAAGGCAAGCCGTCAATGGAGACTACCTGTGAACTTTCATTTAGGTAGGATGACAGCCAGGTTAGAAGTGGATGGGCGAAGACACTGATGACTTCAGATGCAGGGTGCGCTTGAGGGCCAAGCTCAAAGGCCTTAGACGTATCAAGGCAGATGACTGCAGTGGCCATATCCCGATTTGCTATGTTGGTTGGAGAGTTAAGCAGGTCGAAGCGACAAGCTGAGTATGGGAATTATTGGAATAATCCGTTCTGTTTGGAGCTACAGACGTTGGGTACCAAGAGGTATTTTGCGATGGAACTTTTGCCACTTTTCCATCAATCTAGATACAACAGGCATGTGTTTAATGAAACCCTAACTGGTAGAATAATGGAAGATGCTCCCTTTCGGCAGAGAATTATTATAAAGTGCTTCCGGTTTATCGGGAATGCACCGGAGTTCAGAGAAAGTTTAGAGGTTGACCAACAGCAAGGGTAAGTCAGGGCCCTGATTAACAACAGCTGTTGAGAGGCCGCCATCGGGCCTTTGGAAGTTACATCCGCTCGGGCTGTGAAAACCAGAAATTACATGGGTTTGCTCTTAGAGCGTTCCTGTTTCTCATGATCAAACCTATAATGTTTAGCTCCCAGCTAACGTTGGTCTTTCATATGTTTTATCATGTGACATTGTGACTGGTACAAAGCCGAGAATATTAGGCCAAAAATCACTTCTCATCTTCCAGCCTCATCTCCCTCTTTATCTACATGCAGTACTGCAAACTCTCGGCCACTGTGGTTCCGTGGCTTCGGCAATGGCACCTAAATTGTACAAAGTCTAGTCAGTAATTCAACTCAAAATACTGTCCGAATGAGAACCAGTTCCGGTTGCTCTCCTGGAATCAAAAACATGCACCCCTTGTCTCAGAGTCTAGAATTGCATTGACGGGTTAGTTTGTCATCGGAAAATACGTTTCTCTGTGGCAAAAGCCATGACAAAACTTTACACTTCTCCCTCTCCAGTCCATAGATTTAAAAACACAAAATCCGCGAGGTAATAACTTTGCGAACTATGATGTTTATGCTGGATTTTTGCGCGGGTGTCCAAAGAGAGCATTGATTGGGCCTAGGTAATCCGTACCCATGGCACTGCGATGCAAGGAAAGATTATTCTAAGGCTTCCCAGGGCCGTTCGTTCACGGATGTCCAAATCGCTTCATTGATGAATGTTACAAGGCACATTCTTTCTATCCTCCAACGGTAGCTTGAAGGCAGGTTTGTCGCCCCTATTTGGGTATCTCAACCGTTCCAACTTTGGCAGATTATTTTGCAAACACTAATATGTGGACATACATATACGTATGTTTTGGATCAATTTTTTCTGGTCGCCCTATAATAGATGTTCTTCTATGAAGGTTTATGCCTAATTCTAGTACCCTCTATAATCCGGCTAATCTCCCATGTGTAACTGGTGCATACCGCGGTAGTTTTTACTTGCTTTGACACTGCTTACTACCTGCTTCTGGCAACCTTATCTCAGCGTTCTCATGTCTGCTCTGCCTGTTTTGTCCCCGATACAATAACGACCAGCAGAGGATTTGTTCCGCCGGTGATTCATGACTTGTAACTTTTTCCTCTCGGCACACGTATGCCACTGCTGAAACAACGAATGAAATGCGCCCGCCATTTAATGTTGTACTGCTTCATGTAGATGAGACTTATGGGGCTCAGTTGTAGGGAGGGCGCAAACGCCCCCATCAATAACAATGATTACCAGAACTGTTTCAAGCGTAAATACATTTTATTGTTCTTCACAAAAATAGAACTGCTTATATGTCTTTCTAGTACTTCTTCAACTTCAGATCAGTATTCCTGAAACTTACAGGACTACAAGCCAACTTGTTTCTTTAGTTGGTCTTACCCCTACCCGCTGCATCATTTGGCTGACTTTCGGGCATTTATTTTCTGATTTTCTTTCGTTTACTGCAAAGCGCCAAATACTCCAGGATGATATAAAACCATTCATGCAAGTCAGGCAAAATAATGCAAACGTGTACAAATTAGGTCAGTGTTTCGACAAACTGCTCCATGAGAATGTCCATCTTTTGCCCTTTAACTCTCCCTAGCACTTTAACAGTTTTGTGCAAAATGTTACTTCCCGTTATAAAGCGTTTCAATTGTATTTCTTCCAATCATTTCTTTTATCTTCTCCTAGTCCAGGCTAGGTTTTTGCTAAGTATTTCGGTATAAACGATAAGCTACAAACCGATCAGTCGATATTGACGTGAATTTTTCATTTTCCGAAGCCCAATCCATGAAGTTGTGCTGCGATTTGGGCATTTTTACTTTAGTAAAAGTAGTCTCGCCGCTCAGGTTTTTATCCACTGCACAATGATTGTGCAAATGGTGCTTGTGTCGGACGTCCTCGCGAAAAATATTTGCTTGCCTAGATTTTCGTAAGTTGGGGGCAAAGCGGTCAGGAGTGGCTACACATTATTTCTTAACAAAATCAAGGTGTTATTCACCATTCAGAAAGGGCTGGTGGATGAACATTTAAACCGCGTGCCAAGAACCATACCCCACTAAGGCCCACAGTGAAAAGGCCACTTCCGAAGCAAGAATTATGTATTGACCTCTACGCAAAATTTTATTTACCCGCATAAGGCGGCTTCCCACAAAAGCGCTTATACATTTTCTGTTCATTTAAGTGTGCATAGATCTCACGGTCACCTGGGTGTACTGTGTCAGGTTGGTTTATTATACTTTGGAGTGACCGTCATTTTGACTCTACATTTCACACACAAACCTCAAAGTTTCCGGTGTACCTTACAGTCAGGAAGTGCCGAACTCCAGTTTCTCTGTTGTCAGATTTCGCTTCTGTCACGTATCTCCCAAGATTTGAACCAAAAATTGTCAACGGCTGGGCGCGTTTGTTTCGCAATGCCACTAGCTCCCGTCCAGGCAAGCCAGAATTACAGATTTGAATATTTACAGGCCCCATTCTCGAAAACAGCCGAGAGTGGCAGACATTTTTGAATGGGGAACAACTGTCTCTTTAATTTCAGCCAAACATTGTTTCCACTTCGGATATTTCAAACAGGCAGAGCGCATCTTTACTCTAACATAACACGTAATATATCTGTCCTAAAAATTACCCGTAGGCAACTGCGAGCTCTACATGAAAGACTTGCTACTCAGCCCGGTGGAGTCTTGCATCCATTCTGTGGAAAACCTGACCTTATAGCAGGTTCCGACTAGTGTTACTGGGGAGGAAAATCGAATAAAGAGATCGTTCGAAAGCAGCCAGTAAACCTTCCAGATCATAACTGAAAGCAGAACGGGATGAGGTATTCCCTAGGCAGCACAATTAGCTGTCAAATCAAGAGAGGTCGGGTGGGTCCGTGGTTTCGAGTTTATAAACCAATGATGAATGGACGCTGTGAATCCGGTGATCCTATTACGGGTCGCGCACTCAGCGAACGTATCTCATCCAGTGAGCGAGATGCGTACTTTGGCCGCTTTTTCTTTTAACAAGAATCATGTTTCTGGAACCTCCACGGTGCTAAGAGGTAAGATCTGCGAATGCGGAAAAATTGCGGGTAGTAATATAAGCATTTTGAATCTCTGAGCCATCTCCATTATCTAAAAACGAAATTAGGATGAAAAAACTGAAGCGCTACGAGTAAAACAATGCAGCGGAAATGAACAATAGAAATGCCGAACATTGAGTTTGGATTGGAAAAATGTGAAAACGGTAGGGTTAGCCACTTAATGGGTTTTGGAATCCGGGACAAATGGGAAGTTATTTGGGCTAGTTGGGCATTGCGGCTACACAAGGATTTTCAGGAGACATTCGAAAGTTAAGTTTACTTTTCATCGTGAAATCCAGGGAAATTCATCTTTTCGTACGAAGAAACTGCTGCGTTTCGATTTAGGGACCACGCCCAAGCGGAGCCATTCCTACCCACGAAATCTCTGGGTTATGTGATGGGAGTTTGATAACCAGTGGTTCTTATGGCTCTCAGCCTCTTTCACTTGGCTATGGAAGCATTTGAGTTGACCCAATCATGTTATACGACGGACGCTAAAGTTATGGACTCTATTAACAATAATCTTTTATTTCTTGGACAGCGCCAAGAGCATGCAGTACGCATGATCATGACGTGCGACAATAGTGACAAAGTAGGAAACACACAAGCACACACGTGCACACGTTAAGGGCCTATACCTTGGGTCATTTGTTCGGTAAGAGCACAAATAGTAGCAAAGTTTTACATGGGGTAGTTGGGTCCAACGGAGATCTCTCTTCAGTGTCGCTCAGTGGCATTTTTTCGCATCTCGTTGACCGCCATATACACACAGCAAACGGAAATGAACTAATAGAGTCTTGGGGAAGTCTCTCAACGTGGTGACTTTTATGAACTTTGGAAATAAACACGAATTGGATTTGATAGATTGGGCAAGGCGTGAAAAGAAAAAACGCAATAAATCAGGGAACAAAATATTTCGAGTCAGCTTAATGCGGAATGCCTAGTCTTGGTGAGAAGTATATTGAACGGACACAAGCGGTATAAAACGCGAAATGTTTGGGAGCACAGTCCATCGGGCAAGGCAACACGAGGAATGAGCAAGAGGAAACCAGTACAAATTGATGCACGTGAAAACAGGGACTAAATGATTGTTTACCACGACAGTGATGATGGGTGTGACTGACCGAGTGTTGGTCACCCAACCTGAAAAACACCGTTGAGGAGTAAAAACAGGGGGTGAAACTTGCTAGTCGATCTTCCCCCGTACTCCGCTGTGGCCAAGCTGCCTGCCAGATGTGCGCCAGCCAAAGCAGTGGATATGGTAGTGCCCCGCACTGTTGTGATAACTTCGGTGTAGTGAAGATCTGAGGGAAGTAATGTAAACATGATGCAGGTAGGAGAAGCGAGGCGTCAGTTTTCCGGGAGTGCAAAATCCCAGGCGATCGGATACCGCGTTAGCCAGAGAATGAAGTGCTTCCGTGCAAGGCAAGCTGCACGTCCTGGAGGAGAGAGAAAATGGGCGGCGGTCTGGTCTACCTGCCAGCTGCAGATTAAGAAGCGACCGCTCTTAGGAGCAGCTCAGTGCAGGAAGTTAGTAGGACGTATAGTGCAACCAAAAATTTAAGGGTGGCGGCTGGTTATGTGAGTAATCCGGGGTTTTCATTTTGAGGCGTGTTTAAATAGATGGAAAGGCTAATCTATTGTGTAGATGGTCGACGCTATGATTAAAGGGAAGTAAACCGGTATTTGGTGGGGTACTACGAAGAACTACTTCAGATATAAATAATGAGCGAGCTAGAAAAGGCAGATGCACTGGGTGATGACTAAATTCACAGCGTAAAAATTATGGATTATGTTTTTACTCTGGGAGACCATGCCTTTGAGGCACAAGAAATGGTCGGGACTAGCAGTTACGGTAAGTGAAAACAGTCACTAAGTAAAGTAAGGTAGCCACGTAGGAATCTACGTTCAGGGACATAGAATGAAGTCCAAAGTGTCTAAGATGGACGGAGGGATGCCGGCGTGGAGTGAGAAAGAAAGAATGCAAGAATATGACAGTTTCGGCTGGAGAGAACCGTTTTTGTTTGTCAGAAACAAAGGTGCTTTCAACGAGCCATAGTCATTTGCCTGGGGAGGGGCGACGATGAAAAAAAAGAAGTGAGGATGATAGTGAATATCATATTCTAAAACGGTGACCGAGTAGGGTTTGGCGAAGGTGATGCAATTATTTAGGGGAGTGGATGGGAGGAGCTGTGGGTTAGAAACGCGTACCCTTCGCTCTCAACGCTGACTTCCTCACACAGTTTCCTATTCCGACTTGCCTAGTCGATCTAGTACTTTTTGTCCAGCGCGTTTCATATTGATACAATGGAAATCGATATTGCCTTCGTCTAAACGTCGAACAGATCTGGCATGGACGGTGTCATCTTGGTGCTACGTCAGTTTTGCGAACCCGGAAGACCAATTCATTTGTTACACTTGTTTACTAACTTTGTGCTAGCTGCGGTACGCTCTGCTTATATGAAATCCTCAACAAAAACCCCTCCTCAGCAAAAAACCTCCGGTGTAGAATCCCTCAAAAAGGCCTCCGAAAACTGCCTGCCCTTAATGTATGAGGCCTAGGATTGTAATTTCCTGGTTCAAGAAGAAGCGACTTGCAGAATGGCCAATCCAAACAGGACCAACGGCCTAACTGCTGGAGCACTCTACATTCTTAGTTTTAATCTAATGCCGTAAAACTCATTATGACCGTCCAGAACTGGAATGCTTCCTGGTAATTCTCGCGTATTTGCACTGAGTTGATCTTGTGGTAAAAAATTTGCAAAGGGCATTCATGAGTAAATATCCCGGTACTACCTCAAGCTCTAGTTTCAGAGGAAGATGCGAACTGCTGCATGTTGGTCCTTTGTGGCTGCGTCATGTCAGACCGGGCCTCATTTCTTCAGGCTTCCCGGCTTAAGACCGCGCGATCAGAAGCCCCATCCGATTTGCTGTCAAATGTTCTCACCTCCGAAGAACTGGAAACTTATTTCCAGTAAAGCTACTATCCCAAGTGTCTTTCATGCCAAATTCTTTGCAGCGGTTTGCAATAACAATGCATTGGCTATCAGGCCGGATCTGCCCCTAAAAGGTTCTGGCTTAGTTCAACAGTGTCTTTTCAAATTAGCTGGGGCCACTTACAAACTAAACCAAGCTCTTGGGGATTACCCAATTCTCTAGCTCTATCCACCATTAGGAATGACAACTGCACCAACATGGAGGGTTTCTTTCTGCTTGACTCTTGGCCTATACATTGATTCCTTCAGCCCCTTCATCAGCGTCCTCCATGAGCTGTTGTTGAATGCCGCGGAGTTTAATTCCGCCCTCAGAAGACTCGAAACGGTTCACCTCATCAGTCAGTTTGTAAAATAACGAAAAGGAAAAAAGCACAAACTGTCAGCATTTTAAAATTAAATTTTCCTTTCGATTTTTTTTAAGTAAGTCCGCTAAAGACCCAGCGATACCCTGCCAATTTACTAAGGTTTATATACGAATACATCTATATACTTATATACGCACAGTTTAGCTTTTCGCTCGCTGCGTACAATAACCTTCTAGGTAACGAACCCAGTGTCCATCAGTTCGAGCACCATTAAGCCAACTGCCACGAACGTTTGTCCGCAAATTTCTCTGATACTAACCACCATACTGATTTATGTTAAATGGAAGTAAAAATCCGCAGGTACAAACATTTTCACACAGATTTGGAAGGGCGCATTGCTGATATCTCCAAAGAACGGCTCCAGGATCGCTTCGACAGTGCGCTTGGCTTAGCCATTCTGCCCTATGTGTGCTCTCCCAATTTAGCCCCATCTGGCCGTTTCATACTTTCTGGTGCAGCCAATTTTCACTGAGTAATTTTGCATACCACCCTCCTCTTTACCATCGCTTCTCAATTCGTTTTCTTCGCGCACTCCCTAGTTGCCGCTGTCCTGTTACATATTGAGGTATCGTCACCCGTAGGCAAGTCACGCCGCTGAAGGCTCCTCCAAATTTATATTGGACTTATTTTCTAAACCCACTTGCATTTAAGCCAAAACATGCTTAATAAACCGCCATTTATCATGCCTTTACTTCCATTCCGGTATTCATGAGACGAACATCTTTTTTAAGTTGGTAGTCTTGCCTAAGTATATGTTTGAGTCACAGCCTTGGAACTAGAAAATTTACGGCCTTCAGCAAGTTGCCTATGGGCATAAATGCTGGTTGCAGCCATCTTGGCTGGCCTTGGCCAGGCGGTAGTTCTCTAACTGCTAGCCCAGCTTGTGACTTGAATAAATCACACTGGCGCTGTTTCAAGTAGGAAATTTCTTGAACCCCTTTCCATTTTTCCCTGAGTGCCCTATTCTGCCGCGGGAGATTGCTCCGGGGACGTAAAATGCCCTATTTGTAGCGGACGCACTGATGTTGACCTCAGGTCCAACGAAAGGCCACCTACAATCTATTTTCTGTTGATTTTATAGTGTTTTTTGATGACCGAATGGATAGGCGTATCCAGAGAAGCGTTACGTGACTCCAACGGTTACTAGGTTCTGTCAGGACCGCCCCTGTAATGGCAATGCACAAATTTACTTACCAAAAGCACGGAAAACGAAACGCTTCCCCGAGATAATGTTTCAAAGCAAACGTTATCAGACGTGAGCTAAACGTTTCAATGCATTTTTATAATGTTAACCCACCCTCCAGTTTTGCTCACAATCTCCGGAGCAGTAAATGGACAGACGCCCGACTTGCCAATCGACTTGAATTCTATCTACCGTGTTCTGCAGAGCCTCGGAAACGGTGAATCACAAATTACGTGAAGTTGTGCAACTATTTACATGCATCATTCTGCTTCACTCGTTTCCATGCTCATGTGCCTATTGTCGCCTAGACGGCATAGCCTGCCTAGGACAATTTCGTTCGGAGAAGGTGAGCCATAGTTGCTGAAGTGCAATAAAACAAAGTAGAAAGAACATCAAAAGCCTCACAATGAGTTTTTCCTTTGCCAGTCATGCCCCTGGCAGCTTTCTACATCAAGAAAAAGTAGTGCTGTGCACGTAGTTTCGGGTGGTAAATTCTGGTCTTTTGGCAATCAAAAAATGGCCATTAGATTTATGAACTGCTTTTGCTTTAAGCACCCATCGACTTCTAGCCACCACAAGCAGTCCAAATTTCTTCCTGACTTTAAATTTCAGTCTGGTACATAAGGACATAAGAATCATTCATTACAAACAGCTTTGTTTACGTTACTCAAATTACATGCACATCATTGCACGGAGGAAGCACAGGTAAATTTATACGCCCCAAACTGTTCGCACTACCAAGTCTCATCCAACTTCTTTCATTTAGCGATATCTACTTTTCTCAAAACCCTTCACAACTTCCCACGTGACCTCGCAAAGCTGCTGACCATTATACACTGAAACATTTCCTGTTCTACAATCTGCTAGCCACAAACTCCAGCCAAAGCTTGTTCCAGGCTGCCCATTTCTTCCTCTCGATTTTGGGCCTGCCTTGCGCTTGCTGTTCCTAGTTTTTATCCCCGTCCAGAGGATTGCTGTAACTATTGCAATTCGGGTAGCGAAACCATGCAGCTCTCACCTCACAAAATTTTCTCGGCTCTAGTGAAAAAAGCGCTTTTTGATTATCTAGTCGCCACTAGTCTAAAGCCCCCAAACATTTGGAATCCTGCTACTGCAGTGCAAGTGAGACTACTTACCTCTCCGCTCGATTTCATGGAAACAACTCTTGAACTGGCAGTATTAAAAGTTTTAAAACTGATTTATGTTTTGCGGAGTGTCGAGCCTCAACGCCATATTACATGGATTTCACATGATGTACCAGTTCATGGAAACAGCTGGCATCTAGAGTGCGTCGGATACCTAGTAGCTCCAAAATTCCCATCACCTTGCTGTCCTACACGTCAGTTAAGACACTGCAGGCTCTTGACGACACCTAAAATTCGCACAAACACGCATGGATTCTGAAGTCCAGTTGTAAGAAGGAAAACTAGTAAGCGGACCACGAAATGCGTCGTTAGCTAACGGTTGATACATACCAACCACTTTTGATATCCTCTATCACGTACAGCCTCCGCTTCTGCAAGACTATATGGACACTCGAATTGTGGGTTTTTCCCTTTCGAGCCAACATGTCACGTCACGATGGTCTCGGCCGTCGGACTTATTTTGTAAATTATCCCATTCCTCGCGAATGCTGTTAGGTATTGGTCGCGGATCAGTCCAACTGTGGCATTTCCTCTACAGTTTACAGATAGTTTGTTGTCCTGTCAGTATCTCATGTAAGTCCAAGCAAGATATTTTCCCGCCAAATCTCGCCGGTTGCCCCAGGCATCCATTTCCATACATCCAACTCCAGGAAATTGGGCGCTGTTGTACATGAACAAACTGTGCCATTTTATCAGCCGTCTTCTTGATTTGGTGCATTTCCCCTGATTTTTTGAATGGCTAATGGTCTTCTCCCAAAACTATACACATTTCCGTTCACCAACCATTCAAGTTCTTCACGTTTACATTCCTGGAATTAACTGGCCCCGATACCCATGCATGGTTCGCATGTCGTATTTCGATCATACCAGGAAAAGTGCCGAATAAGTCATGATAATCACAGCCCAGACAGCAGTCCTTTTGTGATGACAACGTTTCACATGTTGGAGGTGAACTATAATTCAACCTTTGGTCGATGGCCGACACAAACTTTGTTGAAAAAGGGGCATTGGGGTGAAGTAAGCTGGCCAGAAAACCCATGTGGATATTGGCCTTTTAGGAATTTAGATAGACCTATGTCAGATGTTGGGATTTCTTTCATCCTTTGGAATATAAAACATAAATTCGGAAACAGAAAATGTTTCCGATTTCCACCATGAAGGTAAGACCAGTATTTTGCTACTTGTCCTTTCATCGAGGGTCGAACTCTTTCATTGTCATTTCTGCCAATCATTGGGGAAACACAAAAAGGGTGAAATTTTCCGTGGGTGATTTCAAGAGGCTAGCAGCTGTAAGCCTGCCAGTGGAATCATTATATAGCATATTACTTTAGTCGAAGATTTTGAGGCGCTGAAACAAGCGGATACCTTTAAATGGTGAATAAAACAACTGAAATTAAATAATGCGTATCCGGGGGCCGTTGGGCGTCATGTCAGCGCTGACGGAAGTCTCCAAATTTCGAAAAGCGAAAGGAAACAAAATTAATGTACAGAAATTAGAGTGGCATGCAAAGCAGGTATTGCTGAATTGCGGTCTAGAACAATCGCTTCTCCTACGATGCTATGAGTGGCCCAACGGAAATTAGACTTGATACGATTACTTCGAGGTTATTTTGATTTCCCTAGTGATTTTATTGCAAACAGAAGTCCTGAGTTTTTATTTTTCTTTAGTTTTCGATGACGTCACCCACCTTGACAATGATAAGCTTACTTCTTGTATCCAGTCTGCAATTTCTTCAGTGACGCATGCTGTCATTTTTTCCTACTGTGCTGTCTGTATCGGACGAGTATGCCGCAAACCTGACGGCCTTCGGAAAGCGCAGCAAATCCTATGCAAACTAATGATTACTGTGAGACGCTGCGGCTGATACTGGCATATAACATGCTACTTTCTTTGGGCTGTATATTCACGCACATCGCGTCCATCATTCGAAATTTTCGTTCGGCAGCCTCGAGCACAACACTCTGAAATGACCAGTAATTTGTTGAAAAATATAACTTTTAGCGAGCATTATCTGTTCATTGCAATACTCAACGCCGTCCCTGGGTTGGAAAAATAATTTGTTTTACTTAGTCAACTGGGGCGTTATAACATGGAAACTAATAACGCGGCACATTTGGTTTAGCTCAGCTGTGGACGTCACGTTTTGCTCTCCTGGAATATGCGATTGAGTATTATTTTTGTATCCAGAGGTTATTGAAAATTTTATTCCAATTTTTAGCCTGTTCAGCATGAGCGCTAAACCATCCCCACCTGACGAGAGTAAAGTACTGTCACTTCCGATTCCCAAGCAGTTAAGCAATTTTTATAGTTACCCGACCAGGATATCACCTCAGACGTATCAGAAAGCAGTGGTGTTTTGCAGTATGTTTTGGATGAAGGATCTGAAGTTGGAGAAGTTGTGGTTGGACGCACGCTTTCTGAGATTTCTCCGTCAGTCGGAAGGGTATGTTTTCGAAATGTTTGCTCATGTTCGCAGAGTCCGTCTGTATCTTTGAACCAATTCGACGAGCATCTTAAAAAGCTGCATGCGGCTGTCGATAAGGTATTTCGGTTGCTTTTTTAATTTGAGCAATTTACTTTCCTGAAAAGGTCCTAGAAATGGATGACCAAGACGATTCATCTCAGGTATACCATTGTATTCTAATGTTTCACTGTCTGTATAGGCCTCTGCAGATCGCAGACGAGAATATAGTCAAATGTTAAATGCTGTGAAGGAACTGGGTCGTTTCATCTTCCCCGGGGAATATTCACGTGAACAAACTGGAGCAAAAGATGATTCGACGAGTGCTTCACAGTACGCTCCAAGGAAACGAGGACCGGGGAAATACATTCCATTAGCCACCTTGTCACCACTAGCAGAATTGGAGTCTCATGTTGATCCAGAAGGTGTGGGTCTTAATGTCGCGTCCTCCAGCGATGAGTTCCAGCTTTCTTCGCACTCGGAATGCAGATTACCTGAGAACTTGGAGAACGAAGTAAGAGAACAAACATATCCTGCTATATTAAGGCCGTTTATTTGGTATGCCGGATATTTATCGATGCTGTATCATCGCTTTGGTTAACGCGCAATGGATGAAAATCGCATGGTTAATCGATGCCCCACTCTCGTTCTTCAGTCGCGGCTTCCCTTTTTGCATATTCCCATCATGTTGATTTTTATGCTGGTAAACCTAGGCTCTATTTCACGGTCTAAATGTTGCAAAGCTAGCGCAAGTGGGTATAAGAATGGCCTCCCTGTAAATGTGTAAGCAGATTAAAGCCACTACCACGTGTGTGAAAACTGCTGATCCACAATGTGCTTGGCCTAGGATTTGCCAATCGGCTTTCGCTAAAAATTCCGATGAGTTTGTATTGTTGTTTTCCATCTTATTCTGACGTCAACTAACGTGTTTCGCGTGCGCGATTGGGGATAACAAAAGTATTGCCTGCTTCTCACAATTCGTGCTTTCTGTTCGGTCTATTCAAACGTAAACGTAATCCACCTGCTTCTGGTTTACAATTAATATATATTCTGCTGAAGCCCTCCAACTGCGATTCTGTTTTCAGAAGTACTTCACATTTTTCCAACATGTTTTATGCTGTGCTACGTGGTTTATCTACCCGGCGATGCTAGAAAATAAGATAACTTAGTATCCTTTTTCTGTGCTCTCCCTTGGAAAAAGATGGTTTGCGTCATCGAAAAACCTTTGTAGTTATATCATGCTGTATGACCGGAATAAAGGAGGCAAGTTCCGTGTATCTGCACTTCGCGTCAAACTCTGGCATGCAGATTGTCCTTTGTGATTTATAGTATTGTCCACAAATATGGGTTATTTGCACCTTTTTTCTATCAAGTGGTTACTTATGTGGGTTGCTTACTGTATTAGCGATCGATCAGTGTAGTGAAATCACTACAAAGAACAGAACACCTTAGGTGTCCCTCTAATATCTTCATTTCGTTTCGTAGCTTCGCTAAAAAAATTAAGACTGCCTGCACAGCAAAGGCACTTGTCAACACTGCGATACGGTAGGGCTAATAGGTATCTAGAAGAGTTCGGCTGTAAGACATTAGCAAATACACAACACGAAGGCGAACAGCATACTTTACCAATTTAACCGCCCGTCGTTTCTCCTTTGAGCGGACGGTGCTGTGAGGTAGCAGTTATTACAGTTGTTGGTTGCAAAGTATGAACTGAACACCGGTCTTTGTATCTTGTCTGGAATATACAGTCACCAACAAATATTGAAAGCGGATTTAATAGCCAGTTTCAGGATCCTTACTTCGGCTTGGCACTTCTATACAGTTGTCAGATTAGTCCAAAACAAATAACAAACCGATTGAGACCGATGAAGAGTCCTATGAAGTCCCCGGTGAAGGAGGCCAACAAAACTGTTGGGACAAAGGTATGGAGAGGAAAACGAGTTCTTTATCACCATTTACCTTCTGTTAAAGCTGGTCATTTCAGACCCTGAGTGCTTTATAACCAAGTTGGTTACTGCTTTAATTGACGTTGGGTGGTTCGTATTATTTTACCTTCTAATTTTCTTTGGAGGCGCGAGAAAAAGTGGGGAAAATGTTTTGAACAATAAAAAACACGAAAAGAAAATCAGATTTACAACTGGAATTTATATGAACTGAGCAATCAGATGTCCGTCTCTCATGGGTTACGGATCCTACCTCTTCTTCACTGCCTTGTGGGTCAAATTTTCTATTGTTACAAGTTAGGTTTGTAGATCGCTAAGAGCACCGCCTGTTTTGATTAGGCTAATTTGTCAGTATTGTGCCCAAGAACAAAACATGGATCTGTTCATTCGTTGTTGAATTTTTGCAACGTTGCTCTGTCTGCTTTCCATTATGTACACAATCACCCTCGGATTTGACCGTCTTTCTTTTATCGTAATTGCCACAAATTAAAAGCGAACAGAAAGCTTGCGCAACAAAACCAAAAAGTCACTTGTTTGTTTGTTCCTCTTTCTCATTCATCTTACACTGCTTCCTTTTATACTTGCCCTCTTGACCATGTTTTGTTCGGCACACGGCTTGAAATCACGCACGTGTGAGTAATGAAAAATATCTATGATCGGTACCATACTGGAAGTCCAAAAGGAATAGCATAAATAGCCGCTTATTCTTGAGCTGGCTGGAACTATAAGTTTTTCAGTATCATCAGACGTACATTCTTACGTTCTCAGGAGGATGTTTTTGGCAGAACTCGAAGTGTCCTCAATCCACAAGGAGTTTCACGTTAAACAACTAACACTAGACAATATTAAAGTAAACGCGTGCCCAGAAAGATTCATTGTTATTCACGAAACAATGAGGGACAATCGATAAAATGAACAGAAGGCAAGTTGTGTGACCATAATATTAGTCGGAGGTCAGAATAGCTAAGAGTTGATGCGGCTTCCTATTTCTACAGTAGTTCACTGTGTGATGACTTCTGGATCATCTTCCACTCCAGGCCAATTGTGTGCATAGTAATATTGAGGGAGTATATGTAAGACAACTAATCTTGCATCAACGTGCTCAGGCTTAGGTTTCTGCCGCACAGCACTAATTACGCAAAAATAAAAAAAGACGAGTAAAATTGTCAGATTTACTGCTATATAATAAGTTTAATGATTTTCTGGAAGAGAGGAGTTCTGTTGCCACGGCGCTACTGCGACATTAAGCCATTATCTCCCAATCATCGTTTAGATCTTGTACACCCCAACCCGGTAATCTAACTTTGCTTGCGCAGGCCAGTCCACTTGTTAAAATTTTCACAGTTTTCATCACGTCCTAGCCTGGCCACCTCCACTCATCTTGCAACCGTCACCTATCTCGAGGAAAAGCGTTCAACGAGGCAGCCGTTCTGCGGACATGTGCAAAACGTGTTCCAACCACATCAGCCTATCCCTATATATTGTGCCTATCCTAAGGACGGGATCCTATTACCCAGTGCTTTATGCCCAACCTACAAAATTTTACTGTATTGTGCCAATGCTACGAAAACTACGGTGTTCAAACACCAAAAGCCTTCGCCTATCTTCTGCTCTCAATTATTCTATTTATGAGCGGCATATTGGTATCTGCCTTGCTGTTCTTCTATATACCAGGCGCTTGATCCATAACGGACTGTCACTCCGACACCATGAATGCTTCAGATTGATGAATGCCAATGGCGTCTTCTGCATGCGCAAAGATATTTCGCCCGATGGACGACTATTATTGTCTGTCCGGAGCCTGGTCATTTCTTTGTGACAAAACTCCTCTGGAATCTGCAAATGCAACTAGAATCGGGGATTAAAGTCTAAAATCGGCCACGCAGCACGCGAGGTTGTCGTGTTCGTGCGGCCACAGGCTAGGGGAGAGTGGGCTAAAGTTGTTTTGGATCCACAGGTGTAGACCGACAGTCCACAATTGGTCCACGCCCCCGGTGACCGATAGCAATGTGATCAGTCTGAGCCCAACGGTGTGAAGAGAAAGGAGGAAGAAAAGTGAGCTGACGTGGCATTTTATGGAAAGAGCTTGGGCTTTCCAGGAACAATCTGTATGGGGAACAATTTTAAATGAGGCGATCAGTGTTTTTGGTGCGTTCCGCGGGGACGGAAAATGGGCCTTGGATGTGCCGTTCTGCCTCCGTTTAGTACCCAATCTGGTTATTAAAATCATCGGTAGAAACTACATCATCTGTTGAACGCACTTCTCTTAATCGAGACAACTCGTCTTTGGCCTCAGGGCAGCTAAGTCAGCTTGTTTCTCTATCTGGTTCATTTTGCAGACATTGAAGGCAGCTAAGTGAGGCCTATATATATATATATATATATATATATATATATATATATATATATATTGCATCGGCTTGAGAGTAGGCGTAGTGCCAACAAGAAAGCATGCAAAATAGAACTTTGCAGAAAATGAATAAACGATAAAAGAACAAACAAAGATAAGACTCTTGTCTTTTGCGTTTTTATCATACGCATTTCATGATTTTTTGGTTTAGTTTTCAGCATTCTTTAGGGGAACGAGTTTTACAGGCAGTCCTTACAATAGTCTCGCCAATGAGCCTGTTTTTGAGCCATATTCCTCAGCGTCTACAACCAACAACCAGAAGGGCGGGAAACTCCAACTAAGGCCAAAACCATGCACTTAGGCTAAGTATTGCATCTGAAGTGCTTTCTGATTTTCTACTAATGTCGCGATCAGATAAATGTTTCGAGTCACAGTTTTCCTTAGCACTGTAACTCTCTTAACGTGATGGCATGTAACCACCAGTTTGTTCTTAGTCGAGCATTTGGTGTAGGTATTTATGACCCTTTCACAATACGATTAGCCTTTCGTGCAATTTTAGTGTCTTATATATTAAAACTTGCACAAAGGTTATCCACCATCATAAGTCGCCACCTTAGCATTAACAAATCACTTTTCCTTGCAATTTTTATTTTTATCATGTTTACGAGTGCCTCATTCCAAAGCGTTTGAAAGAGTCGAAAAAAATGGTTGCATTCCTCACTTAGTGTATTATGCTTATTTTATTTGACTACATAGAACAAATGTTTTTATCCAAATCAAACTTTGATTGTCCTTTACGTAGACCCTTCATTGGTATTACAACAAAAACAAAAATAAGTATGACGATCCTTCTTGAGGTTATTTTTGCGCAAACGTTACAAACAGATGAGTCTCATTTTGGCAGCCTAGGTGCATAACCAGAAGTTTGTCCCGTGAATTCATAAATTTGTCCCTCTTTTGCCCTAACCGTATACAGACAAGTAAAAAACGATATTCGTGTGGTTTTATTTGTCTAGGTTTTTAGTAATTTATAGCTTTACGCAAGTGTTTTTCTAGTGAACTGAAGTAACTAGTGTCATGGAATGATCCATAATACTAAATATATTTTTTTGATTCGTTGTTATTGATAAATGTGCGTTTATGAATTTTTGCAGGTCTGTCGACTCAACACGGAACTATCTCAAAGAAATCATTTAATTCAGTACCTTGCACGACAGCTACGGGACTTTTGCCAAGCAAATGATCGTCTGTTTGCGGATTACGAATCTCAGGAAGAAAACCTGACTAGTCAGTTGCGCACTTTGCGTGCTAGATTAGCTGATGCTACCGAAACGCTTCGACGGTCTACAGTCAAATCATGGCGGGAAACGTCGGAATCCGGTCATTTGACTTCATCCGTTGATGTACAAAATGCTCCACTTGCCATAGCGTTACTAGAATTTGCTGGTGAACTCCAAATTCGACTCATCTCCTACAATCGAAACCTAATTGGCGACGATACCAGAACGATGGCCAATGCTGCGGCCAATCTTCTAACGTCACGCACGAGTGTTTGTCCATCTGAATGGACTGAACTTTCAAGACACCTCTTCCAATCTATATTGGGGTTTATTGAGTCTACTTTAAAACAAGACTCACTCCAACGCGATACCGAATTTGATGAGTTGGAAAGTCGAGCAAATCGGGCAGAGGCGGAGGTTTTTAGATTGAATGCACTTGTGGGTGAGCTTCGGCAAGAAATTCAAGCTCTAAATGCAACGCTGTCACAACCTTCCGTTTTCCGCAAACAGCATCCTAAAGAAAGTCAGTACCACGTAGAAGAGCTGACTTCATCAGATGATACGGTAGCTCTGTGTCTGTCTTCCACCGGCTCCCCAGGACCATGGCCACGTGAATCTGTGAGCCTGCATGCAAGTGCAATTCCAAGCTCTCCCGTCTCGGAATTGTTCCCAGGTTCAGGTCAGATGGATCATTCGTTGCAACAGCCACAACAACACGAAGCCCACGTTTATTTGCATACCCCGACATCACCTGACCTTGTTCCGGTGGTGCTCGACGATCAGAAACGACAATTTGACTTGAAAAACCTCATTGAACGGCTTCAGCGAATTCTGATAACCAGGAAAAGCGAACTAAATCATTTAGAGACGCTAAACTGTCGCGCAGAAATGGAGAAATTTGTGTGGAAACAGACTGAAGTTGACCTACTTAGTGATGTTTGCGAGTACCTGATTTCAAAGCAAAAGTTGGAGCTTCATACACACTTGACGCAACTTTCTACGACTGTTCAGTGCTCCACAGAACCAACCGATCGATATGGACTATATCAGTCACACGTCGATTCTCCAAATAAATTGGAGGTGGAGCGAAGTCGATCGATGCCACATTCGATTGGTGCTGAACAGCGTGGAAACATGCCCCTATTGACAAATGTGCAAAGGCTAGATCCAGTACAACGTCTCCAGTCTTTATTGCATCGTGTGCACTGCATGAACGAAGGACTGGACCGCTTGCAAACAGTCTTGGATTCTGCTACATTACCTGCTTCGGGTATCACTTTGGATGATGTCATCAGTCAACTGGAACTAGAAACGGAAAAGTTGCTTGGAACAATGGGACGATCTGTTGATCGTTCGTCAATTCTAGATAGTCAGACAAATATAGAACACTCCGTTCGCATTAGACTGTTTGAGCCTGATCAGTTATCGCCACATGATGTACACAAACTGCAGTTTTCTGGAGAGAATTTAACCGAGGATTCTGTAAGTTCAAAAAATTCTTGCTACATTGGCATGTTATTGTTGTGTTTGTTAATTTAGCTTCTTTTGTTTGCTTTGATTGAAATGGCTCCTTGATCGGACAGAGGTAAAAATAAGCTTTAGTTTTTGCGGTTAATTCTAAAATCTGAACGGGGGTTTTTCGTTCGTCCTAAGATTTCTCTTTAGGTTATAAACATTTTGTCATTTATGTAAATATTATGGGACATTCTTGAAAAGCTTTAATTCGGTTTTTTATGACGATAAATTCTCCATACTTGAATGGTTATATTAGCCTGATAGCAGAGCTGGAGTCATGAATGCGAGTCTTTTGAATACAACACACAACGATGGCTAGAGTCTTCGGTGCAAGCGATAAACACCCTGTTTGTACATTGAATGTGGCTAGTTTGACAAGGGGTCGGGGATGAAGAATTGCATCGGTCGGCGGAAGCGGGTTCGGCTAAGTTTGTATGCTCTGTGAGAAAACAACAACAGGAATTATTCCAGTGACACTGCCACTAGCATGGTCGATTGCAGTTCCCTAAGAATGTGAGGAAATAGGGTGGGGAGGGGACGAATTACACGAATTAGTAGAGGAACACAGTTGTTTGCTGTGGAAGATCGTCTTCGCAACTTTGAGAAGAGATAGAGACGTTAGACCGACGATCAGTCATACTCACGGTTGTATGCGTTGTCGGCTGTTGTATCTCTTGGCCACCCAATCCAGAGTAAGCCTTTTTGTTCGAGGGTGGACTTCTAGCCTTTGCGCAACCAAGCGTACTCTACGGAGCAGCAGAATCGTTCCAGACGAGCCGATGGTCAGTTGATCTGGAGAGCCTCACTAGGTCGGTGGAACACGACAATTAGCAGGTCACACTCGCCACGTCACAGTGCCATCAGTGGACTCTTGTGGTATGCTTTAGGGTAAACGCTTGCCAAGCGAAAATTCACCTTCGCTGCCTGGGATGATTCTCTACGGTCCACCGAACATCAACGCTACATGATACAGAGCCCATATCCGCGATAATTCCTAACAAGGATGACAGAGGTGTACAGTGTCTTCATACTTCCAAGCGTCAACTTGAATATTGACGCTGCAATAAGAATCATTTCGAAAATCACATCAAATTTTCAACGACTACAATCAATTTGTGAACTCTCGTATGTGGGAAACACCACGATATCTTTTTTCCTTGACTGTGTTAACCTTAACTTTATGGCACTAAAGCCGTTTGGTGAAAAATCTGTTTTGTGTCGGAGTACAAAGCAGTTGATTGGAATTGAGACGTACGAGTCATCTTACGCTAGCCGGACCATAGTTAGTCATGAGGTTAAGGTTAACAGTCAAGGGAGAAAAAGTTTATAATATTAAACGCGCACAAGGATTCACAAGCACAAACGGATTTCAGTATCCGTCAACATTTAAGTACAGCGGAATTGTCCACATCTAAACGTAGCAGGGTTCGTTTTAGTCAAAATAATCATCAACAAGTGCAGATGTCACTGCAAATACTGTGATTCCTCTAGGCGCAACCTGACTAAGACAAACAAAGTAAATAGAATAATTGGATAATCTAGTTGAAGACAAAAAGTATACCCCCGATTAACTGGATTTCCATCGAGATTTTTTCGACGAACTTGAGTTCGGTGGTTTTGAATTTATGAACATTCTAAAACACGAGTATAGTTTAGGAATATCTTCACGAACGTCTTGATAAAAGCGACTTCGGTCGTTATTAGTAATCGTCGAAAAGTTTGAACGGACAACATATAGACCGTACTTTTCATACACACAGTCCGGTTTCCTCATGCAAATAAACTCAATTCGTTATTACAAAATAAGAAATTTTCTCCTTATTTCGTGAATTTACGCCTACGATCAGCTCTTGTTAGTTTTATTTTTGGGCAAAGTGTTAGTATTGGGTTGCGGAAATTTTTAGGTTCATTCTGGGAGGTGGAGCTTATGTCCAGCGATCGATGTAAGTCGGTAACCGTAGTCATTTAAAAGAAACTTAGTCAAAAGCTACAATAACTATTTCGATAAGTTTTGGAACCAACCTGCTCGCTGGCATTATCCTTTGCCGATTATTTAATGCTCGCGAAGGGTTTGCAAGTCGGATGCGTTTCAATCTCATCTTCCTTATACGACAGGTGTTAGAACATAGGCGTATCTTATTTTGGCCCACGATTCGTGCCTTATTTTGATATGTAACGTCATTGGTCTCAGTCGGCCGTGCTGCTATTCGACACGACGCACCACTGAACAATATGTCAGCGAAATTCTTTTCTGTTTTTCACTCTCTGTGCGAACAGCCGAAGCCGAGTACATGATTACGGCAATCGTTCGTCCACAGAATCTGATGTTTGTCATGGTTGCCCATGGACACTTTCTTTTTAACTTTGTGATTGAAATAATTACAAAAATCGCCGCATCCTTACCAGAGAATAACGGCGTTGCTGTTTGTCCAGACGGCAAATTGTCTGAACTTGAATATGCAGATCATGTTGTGCTTTTGTGCCACGACTCAGAACAACCGCAAGTATTCCGATACCGTTTCAGTGATGGGTTAAACATTTTTGGAGTGTTTTGCAACTTCGGATTGCGAAATTCTGCCACAGAGATGTATGATCCCAAGTTTGCACCTCGTTCTTGGAACGGCGGAGTTAGGTTGAGTGAATAAGTTGTTCGCGAAGTTTTGGCTCACCTGATGGTCGTTTGTCGGATGATATATCTTCGCGAACACAGAGGGCTCGGCTAGCCTTTGGTATTTAGAGACACTTGAGGTGTCAGCTGGGTATCCACTATCTACCAAAGTTGATTTTACACAGCAGTAGTGAGGTTGGTTTTGCTATATGAACCGCAAACGTGAAGGTGCGAATAGATGTACGAAGAGGATCGGCGTTTGAACAATGGCGTCTTTGTAATGTCTCCCAAATATGGTGAAAGAATTTCCTTAGGAAATTATATTGAAGCTTATGGAACCCATCAGACGACATCTTGAGGTAGTCTGCTCGGGAACGGGAAAAAGCTTTTGAATAACCTAATGACAGTAGACTAAATTGGTTATTACATTTATTGGACGCGTCCTTCGACAGGTTTACAGCGTGAATTTTACTCCGAAGTGAACCGATACATCCCACACAGAAGTAGATGGCTCATAACTTGGGAGTAATGTTTAATCGGTCTGCGCAGTGTGATGGACTCTGCAACTGTCATGGGGTTTCTCATTTCAAATATCCGACGATATTAACTATATTTTACTAATCTGTAATGGTCGTTTGGTGGTCGTGATTTGTATTCGTTTCCTCAATTATGTGGTCATTTCTTAGTCATCTAGACGATTTTATACGTAATCAATTATTGTCTGAATTGGCACAAGCCACTAACACGAAGTCACCCAATTTCATTACTAGACACGGAAATTCATGCATGATATGACGATGTACAGCACGCGTTTTTCAAAATACTGTGCTTTTCTTGTCCTTACAGTTGACCACTAAGTGGCGACTGAAGGCTACTGCAAGAAAAAGTCTACTAAGCCGCCAGCCAATTTACTAGTGACAGTGCGGCAGTAGGGCTTCGTGATCGATTTTTGCACAGCTTGATATTTTTCCTCTTTCAGATGACTTTGAATTCTTAGATTTTTGACCATTTATTTGGTTCGTATATGTCGTCATATTCAGAGGCACAAAACTCGAAATTCAGAACCAATCTTAGCATGCGAGTATCATAATGACAGATTGGAGAATAACCGATGAAGGTGGTAAAAGACGAACGTCATGTTATAGCCATGGTTGTAAGTTTATCGGCTATTTCATGGGAGCTGAACTTATTGTCTCCTTTTTTGTGAACGCCAATGGATGATAGAAATATTTCTTGACCAAAACGTCACGTTTATTAACAGAAAAATGGGGTTTACCTCGCGTTCGGATGAACTGTTTGGTTTGGCGCAGTTCATGGGCACATATCAGGATTGAAGTTGTGAAAGTTTTGCCTAGAGGACAATAATGTGGTGGCTTTGTTGATTTGGTGTTTTATCGGCTTACGGAGAACTCTTTTAACGTCAAAATGTCCTATTGTACGTAATTTGCTCTGGGGAACTTTTCGGACAAGAATATCATTCCGACTTTCTACCGGGCATAATATTTTGGATGAGTCTGAAAAGTAATTGGAATATTATCTATATGACACATTTGATTTAAAAACGTTTGTTGTTCATGCTTAACCGGAGTACGTTAGTGATAGTGACCGTAAAAACTGCAATGGTTCAAAAGGTAATGTAAATGCCTGGTTGTTTTTTCGTCGAACGCGCGAATGTTTTATTTTTGGGGAATAATGAAGTAAAGAAAACAGCTGCATTTTATCTTTATGTCCGTCGAAGAGTAACGTTATCCGATGTAAATTTCGTTTGCTATAATTTTATATTCTCTATTTCTCCACAAATTTCATTTCAGCTTGCCAAGTGCCGATTGAATGCAAATACTTTACAAAATGTTCGACGGAATCTTACCCATATTCGATCGGTTCAGAACGGTCTCGTTAATCTTATACACGATTTCACAAGCTCAATCGGAACGCATATAAATGAGCTGAAGTTAGCGATACAGACCGTACCTTGTAGAGTCGAATTAACAAAAAGTTCATCTAATATCAAAATGCAGTCCACATCTGTTCAGACGCTTGATTATTTGGAAGACGAGAACCTACCTACCTCCACTGCCCGGGGTATCCGTGCGCAAGTTGGTGTACAAACTAAGCACGCTTTGCTAGTGGACTCGTCACTTTCTGTGGAAGTGTTAGAAGACGAAATTCTAGTGACATCAACTTCTACTGGTTCCCAGCTACAGAATGGGTCTAGTAAGCACGTCAAACGGCTCGGATCAATCGGACTGCGCAGTGAATTGGAAAGTTTAAGAGGCGAATTGAATGCGGCAAATAACGAAATTGGTAGTTTGACCTCATACCTAACGGAAATTCATCAACAATTGAAACAAGCAATTCCCCCGGATGAGAAATCCATGGTTAGAGATCTATGGTCTGAGTTAGATTTTTCTGCAGTTCCAGAATTTGTTCAGTGGTATATAAGGTGGTGTCAGACAACCTTGAGTAATTATATGACCCAAATCGATCGAGGGAACAGCGCCTACAATCAGCTAGTACACGAACTAAATGCGGCTCGTGACCATCTACGTTCCGTTGAGGAAAGCTGTAGGACTTCTGAATCGAACCGTACAGAGCTTGAACAAGAAGTAACCCGACTTCGCCGCCATTTAAATCGACAGAAGGATCTATACAGAGCAACTGGAGCCCGGGCTTCTGTGGAAGCCGAGCTGGAGGCGCAGACTGTAGCCCTCTTGTCAACAGAAACACCATCGCAGCGACAAGAGGTCACGGAAACATTTCAAGCCGGCGAGTCGCTTTCTAGACACGAATATTCGGCTATTATTACACAACTTCGAACAGAATTAATTATGGAGAAGAGATCGAGGACGGAAATCACATATCGTCTGCAGCAGGCTTTAGATGCTGCCCGTCATGAACTGGAAACAAGTCAAACGTATGTCCAACAACTTACCTCCGAAAAGTCCTTGCAGAATCAACAAATGGTTGAGCTAGAAAACCGTATCGACCAGCTTCAGAGACAACTCGCTGTTAAAGGTTCAGTTGGGGAAAGAATGAAGGAAGTTGAGCCACCTTTGCACACTCAAGGGCCGTCCTATATCATGGTGGATGAATTCCAGGCAACAAGAGAACGACTGCTGTGTACTGAGAAGTATCTGTCGTCAGTTCAGCAACAGCTCAAGGAAGTGAGTGAGGCTAAATCACATTTAGAATCACGCATTTTACAGTTAGAAAATGAGGCGAAAACATTGCAGGCACTAAAGTTGGATGCACAACAACGCGACCTGGTACGCGTCAATACTGAAGAACAGTTTCGAATTCTTCAACAGACAGCCCAACAGTTGGAACGAGAACTGTCAACGTTGCGTCGGGAAACTGAAGAATCAAATACTCAGGTGCAGCTTTTGACTCAGCATAAAGCCGATCTCACGCAACAGTTAGCATGTGAAATACAAAAGCAAGCACAAATGGATACCGAAGTTACGCGCCTGCAGCAGGTTAATGAGCAACTAACCACGCAGATGAATAACGCTTGTTCAAACTTATCAAAAACCCTACAACAGATGATGGAACTGAGTGCCCGTAGTGAAGGATTGGAATCACAAAAATCGCATTTAGAATCGGAACTTTCTTTGCTTGCGGATCAGCTAGCGCAACAAACACATAACCACGAGACACTTCGAGCAGAGTTTGATGCAATGCAGCAGTCTTATCGGATTGGTCGATTTGAACTAGAACAACGTTGTGAAGACCTGGTTACTCAGTTGAATGTGCTGAAGACGGTCAATTCTGAATTGGAATTAAAATTGAGCAAGAAGGATAATGCTCCTATTGATAATTCGACCTTGAATGCGGCCTCGAACAATGATGTACGAAGGGAGGAGCAGCTTTCACTTCTCCGAATTCAACTAGAGGAAGCACAAAAAGCCAACGCACAAATCAAGGAACGTGTTGCAGTTTTGGAGAAAGACGCTCAGACTTTACAGCGTACACAAGAAGACTTGCGCCTCAGTGAGGTGGCTCGATTGAACGCCGAATCAGAGCTCCGTGAAATGCGGGACAAAACATTGGCTTTACAAACAGAATTGTGTTCAGTGCAAGCGAGTTTGGAGCAATCAACAGGCGAAATAGAGAATTCCAGTAGAATTCGATGTGAACTAGCACAAAAGCTTTTAATCTACGAAGACCGGGTTCAGAAAAAGGAGTTGGAAATTTCTCAACTGCGAGAAACTACTGAAAATCTAAGGAGTGAACTTGAAAAGACAAACTCAGAGTTACGTTGTTCAATGCACAAGGTTTCTGAGCTAAAACATCGCAGTGAACTGCTGGAATCGGGGAAATCAAGATTGGAGATGGAACTGAAATCCGTTTCTGAGCAGCTGGCGGAAGAGAGAATGAGTTGTAATCTTGTTCGGAATGAGTTGTCATTGACACAACAATCGTATCAGAGCACACGAAACGAGTTGGAACGACGATGCGCTGAACTTACGGCTAGAGTTGAGCAACTAGAATCAGTCAATAGAAGTTGTTCTCTTAGACAAACAGAAATTTCTGTAGCATGTGAATCGCACGGTGATTCATGTCCGCATGTTGTTGAGGTAGGGGCGCTGAATATTAGAAACCAGAATCTGTTGGAGGAGAATTCTCTCCTATCGAAGCATTTGAATGAAGCCTTAGACAAGTGTGCCGCAATGTTGGAGAATTTGAGGCATCGTGATATCAACGTCTCGGAGTTGAACGATTTGGTTGCATCGTTAAATGAGGCTGTTAATATCAGTCCGAGACATTGGACTTCCTCAGAGCAACAAACAGATACTCCTTACTCCGAAGTGATCGAGCCTTCAGTAACAAAACGAGCATCTGGCGAATTTGCTTTGCGCTCAGAGATTGAAATAGGAGACTCGGTAAAACGAGTTAAAGATGAATTTGCCAAAATAAGTTCTGCTTTACTGAAGACGCAAAAACCGGCAGTGATGGATAATACAGCACAAACATTCGATAGGCCCACAATGCTAGTTACCAATCAACTTGAATACGCTAGTCCAATTGTATGCGGTAATTGTCTGACGTGGGAGAAGACTCGCGACGCCCTGCAGGGAACAGTCGACATGTTTGTACAAAAGCACAGGGATTCCGAAAAACAAGCTGAGATATTGAAATCAGAACTACGACAGTTAAAGAAGGAATTGTCACAAGCCATCGAAAGCCTTGGGGCAGAAAGGAAACGATGTGCGGAGTCTGAAGAGAAGGTAGTTATGCTTACGAAACTCTATTCCGAACTGAAAGAAGAGTTTGCAGATCGGCTGGAGAATTCAGTAGCAGAAGCGACCAAGGAACTGGAATACCGTTTAAACGCAATGTTAGTTGAACGCGATCAGGCGTTAGATAATTTAAAGCTAATGAGAGCGGAAATTGAAAGCAGATCGCCCTTGACTCCTGCAGATTCTCAGTTTGGTAAAGTCAGAACTGAGTTAGACAAATCTGACATTTGTGACTTGCAAAGTGCTTCTGATGTAAAGTTTGAAGACCACGATAAGCCATGTGAATCGTTGCGTTTGGAGTGTGACACAGACAGTCTGCAAGCACAGAAAGAGCCTGCACAATTTGTATTTGACGAGCCGTGTGTGGGTCCATTAGGAATGGGAGTGGTTTCAACATCGGAACTTCCGAGTGCAATGACTACTCGTTCAGGACCCGAGGTAACACCTGCCTCTCCAATTTATTCGGATACATCGAGATCGGCAATTACACCGAGAATTTCACCGTCAGCGCAGGTGGCTGAACTAAGTGCGCAGTGCACGGCGTTGTCTTTGATGTTATCGCAGCGTGAATCGGAATTGCGTGATCTGAAGTATTTGGTAGCTGCTAAAGGTTTTGTGATGGATGAGCTGCGATCGGGATTGCAACCGGAAATAGAAAGTTCACTTGTGGGTGTTGAAACCGAATGGTCACACGCTTTGGATACTTCATCCTTATATTCGCTGCAACGTCAAAACGTGAGTACCTTCACTGGACCGGAACATTTGACGGTTTATACACAGACTGAATACGAATTCCCTACTTCCGTAAACATGGAAGATTTGCTTGCAGAACTAGATGAATCTCGCGAAACGATTAAGAATCTCCAACATGCCTTGCATGAAACTCATTTGAAATGTCTTGATTTGTCGAAGGAATTATCTGAGTCGAAGACAGACCGATCAAACTCGGAATTCAAAAATGAATCACTAACTGAATCAAGGCTCCCCGCTTCAGGTCGGGGTTTGAAAAATGCTCGGGTCATAGATGACACTGGGTATTTTAACGAGACGCTGCATGCAAGCTCTGGTCAACAGTCGGGCGTCGTAACTGTTGACCGTAATGTTTGTTCGAGCAATCTTGAGTTTTACTGCTCACCTGTGAAAATCCGTTTGTTTGATTTAACTCAAGCAATTGCGCTGCAGCGTTCTGCGTTACTTAGAATTTTAGACACATTCATGGCGCATGACGAAGAAACTCTTTCTATGCCCCGTACGGTTGATCCGATAGAGTCACGGATTGAATATCCTTGGTTGAATGAAGCATCTTTAGGTTTTATGGGTACTGTGCATCGCGTTTTAGATGCACTGAATCTTGAAGTCAATCGTTTAGTGCAGGTAACTGATCGTCTGAATGCCTCCTGTTTAAAGCGGTACCAACAGCTCACGGCAGCTGCAGCTGATACTGAACATCGTCTAGTCGAAATGGCTGAACAAAGAGATATTTTACGTCGACAATTGGAAGCCTTGCTGGAACCTCCGCAAAGACATCCGCAGCATATCACAAGCATCGATGGAAAACTGCCCAAGGTGATTGATGCTGCTCTTTTTGTGGATTCAAGCCATTTCATTCTTGGAGACGTTAAAACCCTTATAGATGCGGCCACAATGTGCGAATCATCTGTTGACTTCCGTGAACCTACCGTCAGAGGACAAGAGCAGTTGCGTGATCCCATATCCTCGATGATAGCTGAAAGTAGTGATCTGACACGAACTGCACCAAAACCACCAAAGCACTTGAGAGACCAGTGGCTTTTAGAAGAAAATCGCTTAAAGAGTGTAGTAGAAGAATTACAGAACAATTGTATTGATTTGCAGAGACAACTTACCGAACAAATATGCCAAAGGAAAGCAGTCGAAGAACATTGTGCAGCTATGAAAGATGAATTACATTCTGTAAGGACTAATTTAACAGCAAGGCTAGAAGAATACAATCAACTCACCACATCGTGTGACACTCTTCAACGCCAATTAGAGGAGAAAGTTACCGAATATAATAACCTCCGATCGGAGTTCGATTTTTACAGAATCGCAGGAACTGCACGAATGCACCCATCAAACAGCGTAGCTGTGCAATCGGAAAAGACTGACGAAGATCTTACGCCAAGTACTCTACACGTGCAAGTAACGGAAACAGGCGATTATATACACAAGTTCAAGGCAGTCGACGAAAAGTCGTCTCAGACTTACCCATCTGCGCTGTCAATATATGCACAAACAACTGAAACAACCGGATCTGATACTTCAATAGTCTCACCGGTTGCACCAACATTAAGCGTCGAGGATGAACCACCCGTCAGTGAAGATCCAAAGTTGTCGCAACCGATGTTATCTTCGGTACATCTTCAGATAGGGCAGGGTCCAACCAACGAGCCTGCACTTGAAACATCGGCGGAAGTGGAATCAATTAATATGCCCACAATGACTGCGGCTAAAGATAAAGAACATGAGATGTTAATTCATAAAGGGATGGAAATTGCTCCACCAAGACCTCCAAGGGATATTCGAGAAACAATCGAACGCGATGCAATCCCACAATTGGACATTGAACAAAGCTACCCATCAATTTTGTCAGCAAATGAGGACGATGTATGTCGATCAGCAATTCCAGAAATCAATAAGGAACACCCGTTCTCAGTAGAAATGGAGAAAGATGAAAAATTCACACATCTCAAAGCTGAACTTGAAAGAATAACCATTCAAAACGCGACGCTGAACTTAGTTATAAGTGAGACACAAAACAAATTGGCGAAGTCTGAAGAGAAGGTAGTTATGCTTACGAAACTCTATTCCGAACTGAAAGAAGAGTTTGCAGATCGGCTGGAGAATTCAGTAGCAGAAGCGACC
>LUCM01004329.1:81647-118111 GCA_008360955.1 Fasciolopsis buskii | reverse complement strand
AAGCTGTCTATCTATACGAGTGAACCAGCGATATCCGGGTTCAGCCACAATTCTTGTATGTAGATGACACACGTGTGGACATGGATCGGTGATTGGAGTGTGAGGGACAGATCTGACGTTTTCGTAAACAGGAAGCGGATGTTGGCACTCACCAATGCTGGAAAAGACATCTTGGCTAGAAGGGTGTATTAAGAGCTGCGTGCCAGCCAGCACGAGTGTCTCTTTTAGATCGATGAGAAGATCGTTGATGCGCAGCAATGCGTGATTCCAATGCATGTTGAAAAATGATACGATTTTTGTATAAAAGTACTTCGTCGTTAGTGCAGCGGCTAACGGAGAACATAATGGAACCAAACATCCGACAACAAAACTACGAAATAGGATGACACAAAATTTTAGCTCAGTCACTCAGCTACTGAAAGACATCATCATCATCATCATCATCGTTCAGCGTTAAACGGCGACAAAACGACGAAATCTGACGACATTTTTTACTGCAGCCAATCAAATTGCGCACCCATAGAATGGAGTGAGTGTAACTACTTAGGTAGGTGACGGTTTGCTTTTCTGCAACCAGCTAAAGTGTCATGTGCGCTGTGCGCAGCACTTTCAGGCGCATTTTAGTCGGTCCTCAGCGTCCACTGTTCTCACAGCTATTTCGGCAAGCGTACAATGGCCTGTTACGAAAGATTCTCCAACTCAGACGGTCTTCAAAGAAATCCGAGAGTCAGGTCTTCATGTAGCGCCGGGCTCAAATGATCATTCCGCAGCTCTGTATGAAGATGAAAGATTGGGACAGGTCAGAGAACTTCATGTTTTGTTCTCGAAGATCTGGTACTCTGAGGAAGTCCCATCCTCGTGGGAGGAGTCGACTGCTGACCCTCTCCTCAAACGGGTTGGCGCAAAGATTGCGTCTACCATAGGGGTATTAGCCTAATCCCGATAGCCACGAAGCTGCTCTCGGCCATCATTCTTCACAAGTTATACAACACGGGTGAAGGAAAAACTCGCGAGGAACAGGCTGGGTTTCGCGCTGGTCATAGATGCATCGATCAAATCTTCACCTACCAAAAGCAGTTTGAGCACCATTTTACTTCCCAAAGCCCGACAATCGTCGTTTTTTATGCATTCCGGCAGCCTTTGACTGTTAATAAATGCACTATGGCACTTTTGTTGAGGAATAAATTACCCGAGAAATATATGTCGACCCTCAAACAGTTTTACCGTCGTGCCTCAGGTCGGGTAGGGGCTTATGGCTAGCTTTTGCCGCCGTTAGTTCATTCCAATGAAACATGGCATGGATGCCCTATACCCCCATTTCTTTTCAAACTTTGTCAAAGGAAATGTTCTACAGAGTGGTTTATCTGGTCCACTGGGAGACGGAGTTGAACTCTTCTAAGTGAACAGAATTTTAAATTAGAGTATGCCGATGGTGTTGAGTAACGATGTACAAGCAATTCAACGCTCGTTGGACCGGTTGGTATCCACATACGGTATGTGATTTTCACCCTCCAAATACAAGGTATCTCTTCAAGACTGGGGGGAGCCTGTACCTGTGCTGACCCTTTATGGTGGTCAGTTAGAATTAGTCAGTGGCTTCTAGCACCTCGAGAGTCTAATCACTACTGGCAAAGGAGATCACATCACTAATTGCGAAAGTCAGATAAGCTTTTACGAACCTACGACACTTGTGGCGCCGCCACTACATCCAGCCTTCTCACAAGGGAAGAGTGTACAATGCCACAGATCGTAGTGTTGTTCTTTGCGATTGCGAGACTTGACCTATCCGTGCTGAGGATAGCCGGTGATTTTTTGTAATTGGTCAAAGAATTGCTCGATTCTAGTGGGAACATCGGATGAGCAATGAGTAGGTACGCTGTCGATGCCAACGGTCATCCTCCGGATGAGGTCATTGCTCTACATCGGCACCGTTGACTTGAACAGGCATTGTTATGCCTACGCATTGTCTACTTTTTCGTGCTCTTTTTGCATGTGCTAGCCAAGGCTGGAAGAACCGACCTGGCGGTCAGACTATGATTTCGCGTGGAGGTATGAAGAATGTAGCATCGGTTTTGCCTCAGCTGGTGATTCACGCCTTCATGATAGGGGCCGAAGAGATGAGGAGTCTTTTTAGTTAGCGACACAGAGATATGGCTTAGAACCGAAGTCAGTGGTGCGAATGCTGTGTGGCCTGTGTGTAGAACGTTTGCCTATACAAGGATCCGAAAACACCAATGCTAAATCGCAAAATGAGTACGATGAAAGCACAAAATCAACTGGTTTGTCGTTGTTTACTACTGATATTATTGCTATTATTGCCATTTATTATTATTATTATTATTATTATTATTATTATTATTATTATTATTATTATTATTATTATCCGCCTTTTTCATTCACTTTCCGTATATTCCTGCTAAAATGTTGTTGTGCTCGTACGATGCTAGGTTTCAAATCGGTGTATATATGCATTCGTTCTACTGTATGTCTGTCGTTATTCTGCTGAAACGGACTGCTCCGCATCTGCATTGAAATTCATAAGGCATTAGGTTTTGTCTAGAGAATTGTACTTCCCACCATAGAAGGCGTCTCGAAATTCTTGCTGTTTGATAAAAAAAATGTAAGAACAGATGCATAATAATTTGCGTGGATCGCCTATCCATGGCATTTGTGAAAGCGATATACTCCACTGTATTTTAATGAAGGGTAAACTCTGTCACCCACCTTCTATGCCAATATCATCGTCAGCTTGATGATTTTGAATTTTCACTAGTGCTTTGCAATGAAAATTTTCCTCATCCCATTTTTAATTCGATGTCACTCCGATTTTCTCGCCCTCTGTTAATAAATGGCCAGGACAGACAACAAATGAAAATACGGGTTTCGGTCTATCCAAGAAGGATTTTGGTGGAACTGTCAGATAGAGACGGCAGTAATCCTGCTCGTCCTTTAAATTTCACTAAAGTTAAAGGTGTCATCGTTATATGTTTTTGTTGTGAATCCATTTTTCCGCCGCTACTGAATGAGTTTATCGGACCTACTGTATTAACTAACGATCTTTATCTTTTATCTTTTATTTCCTTTAGTAATGAAAAAACATCAATTTTCAGGAAGGGGGCTGCAGACGACAGAGGGCTGCCACGTGGGGAGTTGACATCCGGAATATAGTCGGCCGCCTATCTGTAAAGTCTCGCAATCTGAAGCTCCACCGTCTGTTTCCGAAGGACTGCAATAATGAAACGCAGGTCGCTTCGTGTTGTAAAAATGTCGATTTCCTCGCATCCATGGTTCACACACTTATTGCCGAGCGAAACAAGTCACAGTTTCCGGATTTTGCTTTGCCGTGTATACTGTTCTTTTTCAGACCACACGCAGGCGAGATCCACCTTCCGACTAGCTGAACATCCCCGAGTCGATTTGAGCGTGCTCCAAACACTCTTGCTTTTGTTCTTTTGGACCACCCTCTGGCTACGTTGGTCCGATTGGCTTGAGTGATTACTCGAACTGTCGCTGTCAGCTGGGAGAGTCGTACTGTCTCTGAGTTCTGCCTCTGCTGCGCGTTTGTTGATGCCGCGGTCTTTGTCTATTGAGGATTACTTTTGACATTCATTGTTGCTTCTTCGGGCCACTGCTTCTGATTCGTTTATGCTATGGGGTCAACTACCCTCTCCATTCGTTGTGGTCTTGCCCTCCGTTAAAATCGAATACTTTTGTACGTAATAGCATGTCTAACAAAGATTAACAATTTTACCTCCTTTGCAATTCGCTTTTTCTTGACCTGGTAGCAATTATTTCACCCGCAGTCACAAATGGATAACTTCGTGGCAAGTGTTTGAGCGACAACAGAGATCGCAATGTGTTTAGTGTTTGATTTTCAAAGAAATTCGAAGAAATGGACGAGGTATTTTGGAAATTATTTCATATTTTTACTTGAAATCGCGGTATGGAATTCATTCTCTAGCAACAGCACACATACATGGACTATCTATGCATACTCGACCGACTCTTACCCGAGCTGCACAACAGAAAACAGCAGCAGTTGCGAAACACTTCCGGGTTTTATTTATGAATCACGCCTTTATACACAAAATAGGAAGAATTTTGATTGGTGGGGTACAATGTGTTCAACGTCATTCGGGCCATGTTTGAACTATATGATTACCCGTCGCCGTGGTTCTCATTGGCTAGTTGTCTACGCAGGCTACAGCGGAGCTGTGCCGGATGGTATCAGGTGACTTGCCCGTAGAGTTTGCAGAAATCGGTACTTTTTTGAGATTGTCGCAGGTGATACAAGATGACGGAACACATTTGATTTGTATGATTTCAGAAATCCACAAAACTTGGAAGCTTCTATTCCTTTTAGCTAAGCATTACGAGATGCTTTTCGTCTATAAAGTACATTCCTAATTAAACTGCTTTTTCGGCCTTCGTCTTCTTTAATTCCATTGGAATATGAGAGTGCCTTTAGATAACAGACTGTTTTAGTCCCCCGGCTTGGCAACAGCCATTCAGATCGACGCTTCTGGCTTAAGATTCCTCATCATAAAACATCTAGCAATTAAAGCATTGGTAAATTTTCTTCATTATTATCATGTCCACGAAAAGAAAGTGGAATTATTCAGGATGGACTCATTGAGCTGCTAGAACCGGAAGCTACAGTCGCATGAATGGAACAAAAAATTCGAACATAACTTTTGACCAATGAACTTTAAGGGCAAACCGTTTGACTAGTCGGAAGTGTTCGGATTGGTCAGTACTGAGTACTTGCTAGCTCGGACTGGGAGGAATAAAACGGAAATCTCAGCCAAAGAGCAATAATCAGTGCAAAACAATTAATTGGTAACCTAGGATTCATGGGAGCTATTACCGTCTATCTTATTAAGTTAACGCAATCCGATTGTGTACTTATATGTCGTGTGGGTGGCAATGAAATGCGATGGCATTGTTCTTGACTTGAGCTGTACATTAATGTGACACGCCTTTTTCGATTTTTCGTTGTCAACAGTCTCCTTTTTCTATATTTAAGTACCTTGATACATCTGAACTCCTGTTCTTTATGATTCGTTTCGAGGAATTCTTCGCCTCATCTACTTTTCAAAGTGGCTTCGAGCAACAGTCATAAGAGAAGTTATCTGTCGACTGCAGGAACCGATACTCACCACTGATTGTAAATGGTCCGATGAAAACTCTTCTAAGCAGACATCGTTTTGTGCTTTCCGTATTCCTCATTCAGATTGTTCTGAAGCAACTGCGGATGATTTGAGGGGTTACGAGTAAGTTTGCTTACGTTCACGCTGATGCGATTTCCTAAAGACAAAGTAAGGTTGGTAGAAATTTCCTCTATCCATAGTGCATTCTCTTTTAATCCACTTGTAAGGCGTATCTCATTTAATACACATAAGAGTAAAGAACCTGAATGGAAATAAGGAAAAGGGGCAACTTTTTCAAATAAACCTACTCTAGCAATAATTATTTTCTAAGTGATTTCCAGATCATCGTATGCCATGCGTCCATGAACAAAACTAACGGGTCTCAGACCAAGACGCTCAAGGTTTTCTGTTAATGCGTGGAATATTCATATTCTCTGCTTTATTACGCGATTAACCTCTACTCAACGTCCGCTGACACCTTGAGCGCTTAATTATTATTCAACTCTACCTGGACCTTGAAAACGTGAACTATCGGTTAACATCTGCTCAAGGTTCAGAGGAAAGGACGTCTGTCTTAATACACTAACATTAATGTAAGTAACCCTGCGGTCAGCTTCGGGTGTGATTTATGTCTCATATGAAACACAAGCTGCTGCCACAGTAAATGTAAATGTAAATGGTAGTCGTGTTTGATTCAAAACGCTGGAAAAGCTTAAATGCAAAACTTCAAGGCGTGAACGACCCTGACACAAGGTCATCTCGGGTGTGAACCAAGATCCTCCCTGAACCAAAATACTTCCGTTCCTGATCAACCACGATCACTGAATCCCAGTTAATGCATAAAGATGAAATTAACAAATAATTATCTGGAACTTATATGTACAGGAGTGATCGTAGGTAGAATTTTTGACAAAATCACTGTTTCTGTTGGACCTGTGAGTTTGTTATCATTAATGAATGTCACCTAGAACAAATCCCATGACCATTCTGAAAACTTTTATGAGACTTGCATTCCCCTATAGAATTTCATTTTTTCTATTCAGACTAGTTTCCATTAACAATCAAGGTGACCCATGTTTAGTTAGCCCTATTGCACTCTACAAACACATAGTAATTGAAATAAATTCATGTTAGTTGGTACTTCTAGATACCTAGCAGGTACTAGAACCCTAAGAATATTAACAAAGGAGCTTTCAATGCATCGGCGGTACTTTTAAACAAATTATGTACATCTAAAGGCACAAATCTGCCCTCTCACATTTCATCACTTAGTATTTCAATGTTCTCCACAATATCGACAGACTCAAATAGTCTTTTATGTGACTTACCACTGACCTTAAGGAGGTCATGGAGAAACATTCTGCTTGGTTGTCAGTGGGTCATGTTGTGGTACCAGCAGTTGGGATACATCCGAATGGTAGATTTTTGGTAGGTCGTAAAGTACTTCAGACCTAGTCAACTTCCGTGCCCTCAAAAACCAAAATGGTCATTCGAGTTTATCCCTCGAACCTAATGGATGCTTTGTTTGTGTAGGCTTTCCCATATTAACGCCGTGATTTGCTCTTCTTCATACATTCTTCATCAAATCCCTTTACTTATTGTTCGGAAACGCAGGACTAGTGGTTCATTCTGTTAAGGACATTCTGTTGGCAGGTATCATGGTATGGACTGTGGAGGTCTATTTTGAATCTGTCAGTACTTTCTTCTGATTCTACCTTTGGAGTAGTTGAATGGTGGTTTCGGATACGCGTTTTCAGCCACATCTTTCTGATCACGAATGGAGCGAATGACTTCGTGGAGCTTACGAACCACACTTAAATGATTGGTTGATTGCTTGTTTCCTACTTTTCCATAAACTCAACTAGGTGTGTCATTACTTAAATCTCACTCTCAGCAATTGTTTCCTTTGTTTGACCTGTCGTTCTTTGTATTTACTGCTCCTGGTTACTACACCAAGATGCAGTACGTTTTGATTATTTTCGCCGTGCTCAAAAACACATAAGTTCTCTTAAAACAGAAACCGTTAACGGTCACTCTGACTCCACTGAAAGTTTGCCTGTCCTTCATGTCCGTCATTGAGGCCTGGGTAGTTCATCTTTTGGGGTACAGTTGATGATCACCGTAGTTGTGCTTAGGATTTTCTTTATCCGCTACCAGTTAAGTCTCTTAGTTAAGGATCACGGACAGTTTACTGACATGTTGAAATGGATACTGGAACGACCGTATCAAAAACCCGAATACAAGCACACGTGGACGAATTTCCAATACGTCCAACTTGGACGCAGCTGTGCTGCATAGCTTGATACCCATTGGACAAACTCAACTGTTAATTCACTAAACGCGTAAATTTCAGTGTGAACCAATCAGCGGACAAGGTCAAGGTCAGTGACTGTCCTACTGGTCGATTCAGATGCAATGGCAACTGTGGTTCGCATACCCGGGTACTTCCTGATTTGGTTGATTTGGTAAGTCACTAGGACAGCCTTTAATTCGAGCCTACCTGAATTTTCACTCACAGACAATCACGAAGAACATTTAGACTTAGTTGTTGCATTGAACTCAGTAAGACCTTTTCAGAATTAAAATGTAGCCTTCGAAATAAATGGGCCATATTTTCCTGGCACTTTGATTTGCAATTAACTACAAGAAACACTTCGTTTAAAAAGTTCGAGGTCCCGGCAAGCACTTGCTGGGAGACACCTACAAGCTTTTAAATGGAGGTTTCATACTTTTTTGGCTGTGAAGTAAATCGATATGGTTTTACCAGGCAACCTAATGTAAACTGACCAAATAAGGCTCGTTTTTGGAAAAGTCAGTAAGCACACCTTTGAAATCAACCTCTAAAATATTTCATGTTTCACCTTAACTAATAAAAGTTTGCTAGTGAATTCCATACTGATCCATCAGCTTTATTAATTCCTTGTGATTTTTCCTGGACTTCCAGCGAAAAACTTAAAGCTTATCTATGAAACACTGAAGAATTTCTGATGTAATAGCGCAAGTCTCCTAAAACTCGGGCAGCATTTTATCTAACAGCAAGCAAAAATGAACCATCAGCAAACTCCTAGGGTATTATCTTTAATCCACCAGGCTGAAATTCAGAGGTCACGCCACCACCACCACCACCACCACCACCACCAAGTTTCTTGTATGTGTCGAATTTCTTCCCCTTTATTGACTTCGATGATGCCTAATTCGAAGATATTGTATCGGATAAGCAAGGTGAACTGGCAAACGGAAAACTAGCTGTTACCTGGCTAAGGTGATCGGACAGTATTTTGCGTATGCCGTCCCCGCATTTAGTGCCAGTTGGTAATTGGTACGAAATTCTTGACCGGCTGGTTAGACTCTAAATTAGAGGTATCTAAACAGTGAGCAAATGCTTAACTTCACGACTTATGAAACGGTTGCACCGACACAACAATTCCATTTAGCCTGTTTTGATGTTGGCGTTATTCTATTTTCCCAGAAAAGCGTATATCGGGAAAGAAAACATCTGCAAACCACATTTCATGGTCGATATTCACTCATACTAAGGAATAAAACTGAAGTGTAGTATCAATCTTACAAGGAGAAATCGATTGGAAATTCCATTCTCACCATAGTCCTACTTGGCTTTCTTCATTATAACTGGCGTGAGTCTTGACAGTATTAAAATCAACGGGGATGAAAAACTTGTCAGATTATGTGCTAGGCCTAGACCATTTAGGGTGAATAACCTCAAAGCCTTTGTTGTCATCCTCTGACAGATAGGATGTTACTTCTGTCCGTTCACTAAGGGAAATGGCCTTCAATAAAAAACATTTGATTCCAAGTATTCAACTACGATGGTTTTTTGCATAGAAATACAGACAAGATGATGTAAAACTGCGGTGAAAGTGTAACTAGCAGTCTGCTGTCGCGGATCATTTCGTCGGTGCATCAAAAAAGGTGTTTGTATCTTTTCACCAGGCGGTGGATAGTCACTTTTGGTCCAAACTGTACCTTTGTTTGTTGTGATATTTCGTGTTCACTGTTTTACAGGTTTTTATCTTTAACTATAGAGCATCCTGCCAGATATCCATAGCTCAATGAATTTGTGCAACTAAACGTGTTGCCATCTTAGACATTATTGAATAGTTCGCTTTTAAACACAGATTACCATTAATCATTGTTCATACGCAGACAGTAAATGTGCACTAGGGCTTGCCTTTTGGTTTTTAAAGAACCACGGCGAGCGTAATTTGTTTTCAATTTCAATCGAGTGGTTTGTGTTTAGCCCATCCGAATTCCCCATTGTAAACCCACATCAAAAATTAGTACACCTTTTTCGTGTTCAGTTCTGTCATCATTTGGCAAGAACTAAATTTAATCCGAATTAATTTCCAATCACTAATAGTGACTTCAATGTAATCTAAGCTGTGAATGTTTATTTGAACTGGTGAAATGCAGGCAACTTTCCATAAACGTTTTGCACATGTACCGGTCGGTTTTAAGATGGATGAAAAACGAGGTGTCCGATGTAGAACATACTCGGTTAGAAATGTTATCAGGAATTTCTGTATAGTAGAATGGTCGAATGGAAGGTGAGCCGGATTTTGATCGTGTGTAACCGATAAATCAAATGTGATGGCTTGTGGCACCGAGCGAATTCGATTCAATAATTCATGAAAAGATTGCAATCTAGGAACTTATGATATCACCTCAGAAAATGCGCTAGTGCCTTTGTGAATGGTAATGCACTGTTTATTCCGTTATTGTGACCATTCACTTCACACTGTTGTGCCGGGAAACATTGATCTAGGTCAGGATAGTGGATGCATGAAAAATGTGGTCCTAATATTTGAGCCAATGGAACTAGACGGAGACATTCCAAGACCAAATCCACAGGAGAACAACAAGATATCAGGTGGCAGTCTGAGGTGGAAAATAAAGCACCGGTTTAAAGAAACGTGATCCAACCTGCTTAGTAGGAGAAATATAAATTCTACGATTCCGGTTCTTTTCATGTTTTTTGTCCTACGATTTTGTATGGTTAAATTTTTCAGCTATTTATAGCTGCGAAAGCGTAAGGCATTAGCTGACTGCAAGACCCAGTATGAGACGCTACTGATTGGTGGCGCGCTGATAAATCAGAGATCAAAAAATTGAATCTACTTCCTTAGACTCCTTAGTAACTCGCTTCAGTGCTATCTACTTCGGTATAATCGTAATCAAGTTGAAAAAACTAATTTTCGGGCACACCACTAAAAGGAATTTCTCCACTGCTGTTCAAGTGTGATTCTTCCATACTATAGCTAACGGCAAAGATGACTGAGCGGAAAACATGCCAGTAAACGAGTATTTTTGGCGCTTTCAAATTGGCTAAATGCAAATTGTTTTATGGCCACTGAAATAAGGAAAACAAGATAGGAAGAACTTTGGGAGGTCCTAATGCCATATTAATGCTGCTATCTCAGACAGTCTCGAGCGGTAAAATTACTAAAATTACTAAATGATTGCATGTGGATCCGATTTAGTAAGCAGTTCTTACCCAAAGGTTTTAAGCAGTGCTTGTCAGGTTGCTGAAATCCATATTTGGCATTGCATAATAATCTGCTCTTCCCGGTGTAGGCACAACCAGTGGCCTCAGAAGCATTCTATGTACGATATGACTCAGTGGATTATTTTCGTACTAAACAGCAGAATGTTCAATTAAAATACCTTCCAACAACAGCTTATTTACAGACGGATAAGAAATGAGAACAGTCAGTTAAAATTAGCCTGTATTATGACATGTAAAAAACAACACCACATTGCGGAAGTCAAAAATCAATAAGAAAACGTAAAATCGGTTAAAGTTACCAGCAACATGCAGCAAAACAGGCGAAACCTGGTCAGTCAAAGGGGTTGGAGGGGATATGCTTGAGAAGCCTCAAACAGTGCCTTTGAAAACCAAGTCAGTTTGTCTGTTGTTCTATTTCTCAGGGCGCATTGCGAACCTGGAAGTCCATGAAAAAACGATTGTGCAATGTGGTTACCAGAAATAGCTTATCAAGTGCGATTGGATAAAATCATTTTTGCGTCAATTGCATGTCGTGAACAAATCTATCAAATTAACTAATTTTAGTTCGCTGCATGTGATTCAAACATGCTAGTAACCAAACATTCAGATTCGAAGCTAATAGCGATTTGTTTAGCTGTATCATATTTCCATTGCTGGTATGATGTCGAATAGAGCCGTTCAACTGTTTACATAAGCCACAAGTACGCAACGTTTTCTTCGAGTTGAGTTTGCAAATAATTTGGTGTCAATTAAAAGTCATTGGTTCAGTCATTGAGATTCACAGCAAGTTCCGTGATGATTTTCTTCTTGCTAACCAGAATTCGATCGAAACAAAGCACTGAGAATTTACATAAGCATTGGACCACACCCTCATTACTGTATACCTTACCGCTCTGGTAGTTGTCTGGGGTAAAGCACACGTGGTCAGATCGACCAAATACACAACACAATACAGGGACATTAAATCTTGGTATAGAGCCGCGGAAAGTGTGCTAGTTAGAAACTAAATTGTGATAAACGTGGGCAACAATAGTATGGGACCTCGCTCAGCTCGCATTTACAACCATTGCTTAAAGTCTTCGAGACCCACCACTTTGTTTGGGGACCTCGGCTCACGTTCTCAGTATGGATCTTACACAACCTGTAGTCGATGTTCAACCGTATATATATATATATATATATATATATATAGGGATATTAAATAGCCATTGATGTTTCCTGAACTATTGGTTTCGTGGGTACCTCGCAAGCAATTACATCTCAAAGATTCGAAATGGCGTTTAGACCGGCGCTTCGGGCTAGCTACGGTTGTCCCAAAGCTAACTGAGTCAAAACAAACATGGGTCATTTTGTCTACCCCTTGACAACATTTACTTCACATCATTCAGGAGATTTTTGATCAGAGACAGTGATTAGAAACGAGTGTCAAAGAAGCACGTTCGTAACTGGGAATTGAATGAATCACGACGAAAAATGCGGAAATAACTATAACGTTTTCACTCGGATTTATGGAGAACCACGGTTATCAATGGCTCAAACACTGTGGGCTAACAGGCGGGTAAATATCTATTTTGTTGTCAAAGAAATATTTTGGATGAAACCTATTTTGTTAGCTACAACTGCCCTGATGTTGACAAAAGAATAATTTTCATTCAGATAGATAATGGAAAATGTTCTGTGAACGTTTTGAGAAGCAGACAACAAATAGAAGCCCGATTAGTTGGTAAACCTCAAAATGGAATATGATACGGTAATATTTGTAATGTGTGGAAGAGAAAAGTCTGGTAACTCATCTCCTCCGAAACTCGTCCTATTAACAGTCAGAATTCGGAACAGCACCGCATTGCCACGTAGCCAGCTTGCAAAATAATAACTGTGAAATGCTGCCTCATTTTGTAACACCAGGTGAATCACAACATCGTCGTTCTTTAAACCGAAGCGCTTATCTTTAGACATAGTAAGTATAATAATCACTATGTTCACTGAATCATATCGAAAATCAAATACTGCTCATCCCCATAAGTGTTCTCTATTATACCACGGAACCTGTGGAAACACATTCGATTAAGTTGCTCACAAAATGCCCGAAATTCCGAAATTTAACTAAGGACTCGATAAGGATCAAGGAAGTGTAAAAAGTTACCAATGCAGGATACTTTTGTCCCTAAGAATAGATATGCAAATTTATATTGATAGGGAATGATCCAGTCGAATCTCAAAAGACTCCATTTAATTCAAAAAGCGATGGTTGAATAATTATCGTCAGTTTGCTTGTCTGTGCAGATCAAATATCCATCACATTTTAACAAATTGTTGTAAATTGTACGGAAGTGTAAGGGTGTTGGTGGTTTCCTTGATCTAACGGGACACTTCAGCTTTTCTGCTTCGGTTGTCCATCTTAATGGATTTGAATATTCAGCGACTAAGTGAGTTGGACTGATGTTGAGAAGCCTGTTTTGTAACCATTATTTCTATAACGATAAATCCATCCGGGTAAATAACAGGTACTTCATCTATCACTTCAGGTCCCATTACACTGCAATCGTTAACGAACTTCAGGGTCTTTGTTACCCGTTTTCCTTGGTTACGGTGCACTTATCTTCCCAAGGTATCCAACAACTGGATTCGAACTTCTCGATCAGCGGACATGAACTGCGCAAAAATGCCACATTACTGGGATGAAGCGCATCAAAAGGCGGTGAAAGTTAGTCCTTGAGTCATTTGTCTTCAGTTTTTGAAACATTTCAGGATAGTAGATGACCAACTTGTTGCTTTAGGTTCATAATGAAGATAATGAGGATACCGGAGGTAATAGAGGATGCTGTATAATGTATGTTATTTTACAATAAGTTGAGTACAGAAAAGCATGAGACGGTAATGACTAGGTTACAAATACTGATTTGTTTACTTTAGTCCTGTTCAGTCACTTGATTTGGTAATAAAGGGTGCACTTTCATAACGAGAAAGCGATGGAAAAGTCATGCCGCATAGCCTCAGAGGTGCCCGTCACTAAGGCTGTGGTCGGCACCTGGCAACCATGATCCTGAAACTGTCTGATAGAACCACGGAAAATCTCACTGGGTCAGATGTGGTAACGAGCTGCGCCACAGCCAATTACCGTCTACTACCAAGGTGACAGGCGGAACGGGGATTCGAATCGTTGACAATTTCTAGAGTGACTATCGCTGGCCAGATGACGGCACAAACTGGGATCAGACTGGCAACCTTCAGTAAAGATCATGGATGTGTTAACACGAGTTCACGTGACTCACCTGTAAACCCGTTTAACTACAATTAATTGCAGTTTTGACCACTACCACTTTGGCATCCTTCACATTATCTCATGATCCAACCTTGAAACGAAAACTTTAATGGAACTTTCATGGGGACTACAGACGCATGATATTTCGTGTTATCATCTTCATTTTGTGAGGTATGATCGCAATCCAAATAGACTAGAACAGCAAGCCTTCAGGATAGCACATTATTTAATTGCACGAATCGGAAAATTGTTTCAATTTTGATCATTATCGCATTACTGTTCCTTCGGATAAAGTGTTCTAGTCAACCATCTAGACTAGGAAATGTAGGTGAACATAGACATGGTTTGCGATCAAGAATCTCGGATAACTGGAAATACTGCAGATGACTTCACACCTAATGAGGACTGTAAGTGAATTTATCAACCGAGAAAATAGAGGAACTAAACCCTTTACTTATACCTGTGCTGTTAGCTCCCAAACGTACACAAGTGGGCGAGTAAAATGAACGGAATGTCAGGATCAAACGGCTACACAATCCAAGGTATTGCAGGTGAAGTACTAAGTCGCTGCAGGAATGCCTGAAGTTGTTTGATCAGAGGAGCATCAAAAACTACGACAAACGATTGCATAAAAGCGACTAAGTTTCATTTTTATCAAAATCCAGATGCCCTTGCGGCCGACGTTTATAATCACCTCTTTGAATCTTGTGCAATCACTGTTCTGCTTGAGGACCTGGACGCTTTTTTGGAACGACATTTCTCGCAACTGCTCAAGCGTACTGATATGGGGAATGTTGTATACTCACTGATATATGGTGAGTCATTGATTGCGTATGTACCTCGCAAGCAATTATACGATAGAAGTTCTCAACCCGAACATTCATCGATTAAAATGGATCTCGTCGAACAAAAGCCAACGGATTTCGTGTGCAGGGTCGTTGGATATTAGTGTCATCATTCTGGAACACGGTATCATTTCCACTGTTTACCACGATCGAGATCGAAGTCCACATCATCGTATAAATACATGCAACAAATGTCAATTTTAGATACGCCTTTTCGGGACATGATTAGGGGCCCCAAAAGTATCACAAAACATTTTCCATTATCTATCTGAATGAAAATTATTCTTTTGTCAACATCAGGGCAGTTGTAGCTAACAAAATAGGTTTCATCCAAAATATTTCTTTGACAACAAAATAGATATTTACCCGCCTGTTAGCCCACAGTGTTTGAGCCATTGATAACCGTGGTTCTCCATAAATCCGAGTGAAAACGTTATAGTTATTTCCGCATTTTTCGTCGTGATTCATTCAATTCCCAGTTACGAACGTGCTTCTTTGACACTCGTTTCTAATCACTGTCTCTGATCAAAAATCTCCTGAATGATGTGAAGTAAATGTTGTCAAGGGGTAGACAAAATGACCCATGTTTGTTTTGACTCAGTTAGCTTTGGGACAACCGTAGCTAGCCCGAAGCGCCGGTCTAAACGCCATTTCGAATCTTTGAGATGTAATTGCTTGCGAGGTACCCACGAAACCAATAGTTCAGGAAACATCAATGGCTATTTAATATCCCTATATATATATATATATATATATATATATATACGGTTGAACATCGACTACAGGTTGTGTAAGATCCATACTGAGAACGTGAGCCGAGGTCCCCAAACAAAGTGGTGGGTCTCGAAGACTTTAAGCAATGGTTGTAAATGCGAGCTGAGCGAGGTCCCATACTATTGTTGCCCACGTTTATCACAATTTAGTTTCTAACTAGCACACTTTCCGCGGCTCTATACCAAGATTTAATGTCCCTGTATTGTGTTGTGTATTTGGTCGATCTGACCACGTGTGCTTTACCCCAGACAACTACCAGAGCGGTAAGGTATACAGTAATGAGGGTGTGGTCCAATGCTTATGTAAATTCTCAGTGCTTTGTTTCGATCGAATTCTGGTTAGCAAGAAGAAAATCATCACGGAACTTGCTGTGAATCTCAATGACTGAACCAATGACTTTTAATTGACACCAAATTATTTGCAAACTCAACTCGAAGAAAACGTTGCGTACTTGTGGCTTATGTAAACAGTTGAACGGCTCTATTCGACATCATACCAGCAATGGAAATATGATACAGCTAAACAAATCGCTATTAGCTTCGAATCTGAATGTTTGGTTACTAGCATGTTTGAATCACATGCAGCGAACTAAAATTAGTTAATTTGATAGATTTGTTCACGACATGCAATTGACGCAAAAATGATTTTATCCAATCGCACTTGATAAGCTATTTCTAGTACCTACATTTCACGTAAGTTTTTGTTCATTTGCCAGCACAGACTGTCGCTCGTTTCGCAATTGCTCTGTCATGTCTTTCGGTAAGGACACTGTTAGTTTCCCGTTAAATCACAATATTACTAATCGCAGTTTCAGTCTAAGCTTCTTTTGGCCGAAACCGAAGTTTTACTTCTGTAGGCGACACTGCGAATACTTGCAGTGGTAGTTTTGCGCCCGGTAGTGCGAAAGTGTCTAACTGAAGGCACGGCGCACGATAGGCATTGTTTCAAAAGGCACGGTTATAAGTCCATGCATGTATACATGTACGCACGAACGGACACACGCATACGTACGTGTAAATATACATACATTCAGACAAGCAGACAAATGTAAACACATGTATATGCACGCATACACAGTAAACAACGCAATGGGATGCGATGCGCTAACGGGTGGTCCCCTGAATGAAGTAGTAACTGGTACTAAGGCGGCTCATACTAGCCGACAATTGTCCTAGTGATGAAAGTCCGTCTAGTATCGTTTTATATTCCCTATGCAACTGTGTCTTGTGAACTGCGCTATTCCAGATGTAACATACTTATCCCTGTATCTCTCGAGCGAGTCTCGTGTGATACAATTATCATCGCAACGGATTTCGACTTGGTCTGTCCATAAACCGTCAACCCAAATTAGTCATTTAAAAACGCTTAGACTGAATAACTTCTGCACATCGGTTTAACCATAAAATCCATGCTGTGTCGATTTTGCGCAGACAATATTTGCAATTCTACGCAACGATATGGTCTTTCAGTATGTATGTTGTCTCCTGGAAGAGTATAATGCACCTGGCAAAAGCAGGTGAGTCCATAAAAACCGTTTCTTGGACTCCCTCGCATCACAAACCTCATGATACCGATGTATCTTCGATTTTTTTTCACTCATTGAGCAACTTGGAAAACGCAGTAGTAAAATTCGAAAACATGCAGCGTTACTTTTGAATTAGAAAAAATGGATTGCTCGACAACTGTTTACCAACAAAATCATTTTTTGCTTCAGTTTCACCAACTCATTTTTGGTATTTGGCAGTATAATCAAATGGAAAGTAACAAAATATATGGTAGATCTTTAACTCAATAGACAAACACTCATCGTCGGACATTTCAAGTTAAATGTCACACTGCGTGAGCAGACAAAACCAGAGCGTATTCACTAAAACGTTAACAATTTAGCCGATGGTCATCATGGAAATTTATTCAAAAATCAATAAACAAATAGATTACATACAATATTAGTGTAACGGATAAATGAACGCATGTATACAACACACTGACTTCAAAGAAATGGAGCACAGCAGTCGCCGTTATATATTGTGTTCTGGTATCCGTTCCGGCGAAGCTCATCATGCAATTTAAATTCAATTCTAGGCCCACCAACATACTTACATCGATCCGAGGACCGGTTACGTGGTTTTCACGAAACTAGCGCATTTGCATCGTGGTTACTGTTGCGGATGTCGCTGTCGACATGTGAGTGGCAGTTTGATATAATTTCTAATAAATGTAAAAAATGACTTACAAATGGCAGCTCAAATGCCTAAAAATGTAAGAAGGACTTTCCACACGACTTTGGCACTATGTAACGAGTCAGAATTGAGTGTGAAATGGGATCTGTAATTGAACGCAAAACGGCATGAAATAACTTATGGATTAATTGTTCAGCAATTGCTTCGAGTGTAGTGCTTTTTTTCTTGTTGTGCAGATTCGGATGTGCACAGACTGCCTATTAGAGAACGTCTACCCATGAATCCCCTGGGTTCTAGAGCTCAACGGACCTTCAGTTAGGGACTATTTCCATTGTGATACATCTAAACTTGCTTTCACACGATACAGTATGGCGTTACACAAGCAGAAATTATGGAGGCCAAACACAACAGGGAAATGTGTGGGAGTTCAACGTTTATTAGTTCTGTTTAGTTCACGTGGTGTTCATGAATGTACAGGTTGTGTAGCCTGAAACCTGAATGCGGCATTCGTGTAAGTCAAGCCATGAGATTATCAAGTAGTTTTTTGTCTTTTCAGGCCGATAATCACCAGCTGGCTTGATTGGCTCGCGAGTCTATGCGATTAGCAATGACAACAACAGAGCGAGAAACCAACGGGTGGTGACAGTAGCACTCCAGGACACCGGCCAAATCTCATCAGCTGTGATCCGTAACTTCCAATAAGCCCAGTGAATTATCGATTCAGCAGGCATAGGTCGCGATCGAGAAAACCTACTGATTAACTGTCAACGGGATTTGTTTTGTAATCGATCTAGGAGTTGGTGTACTTAAAAAGATAAACAGTTGAAAAAAATCATTCGGACCAAACAAAGTATTTCTGTTATTCATCCAAGGAATCAAATTAGAGGTAGTGGTACTATTCTTTTGTGCGATCTTAGAAATGCATCAAGGGCGAAATAGTAAGGCATTCTACAAGTTAACGTCTGACAGTTGCTAATTAGCACAATTCGATAGGCGAATGCCCTTGCAGTCACATTGTGAAAAGCTCAGTGAGGTGTAAACTGCGCATGCGTAATTTGGGCTAGTGACAGTCGATCCCTAGCTCAAATGTCCGAACACCATTCGGTATGGTTGGTAGAGCACGCGCGGTAGGGGTGACGGGATTACGTCCACGGGTGGGTTAGAATCCCGTTGACGTCAACTTATATATTAGAGAAGTGTTTCCGGGACATCGATCGTCGCTTACCGGCAACCCATAGCCTCATCAAAAAGGACATCCTAGGTTGCCCTGCTGTGAAGTAAAATACCTCGAGCCTCGGCGTTGTGCTTTTCTCATGACGGAAAGCAGCATACCACAGTGGCATCACGGCTACATGATTCGTGATGCGATCCCTTTTCCGAAGCTACAGACAGCCCTCGAGGTACTTGAAAGTGCGCATTACATACATAAACACACACACATACAACCTAACACCCGTTGACATTTGAGCGTTTCCTCAGTTGTTTGATTGTAAATGTTGCTTTGAAAAAAATCCAATCATGGTTGTCGAATTACATTTATCAACAACACTGCGTTATTAACATTACTTCATTCCCAACATAAACCAATGCACGTCACACTGGTTCTTTGATATACTCCTTACCTCGTTCGGCCCTAATATTTATCTTTGCGTATTTCATTTCCAGTGTCCTTATAATCACGTCAATTGCAAGGATCTTCAAGACAACTCGAAGTAGATGAAGAAACAGATGGAATCTCATCAGAGTAAAGTGCATTTAGAACATATTATAATATATATGCACAACTTACGGCTGCTCTCATACCAGGAGTGTTTGATAAATTTCCCAGATTTTCAACGAAATGTTCAGTACATTAGTTTGTTTAACTTACGACCTTCCTGGTTGACTTCTGCTCAGTTGGAGCAATTTTAGTGCATACACAACTAGATGGTCCGCAGCCAATATTTGTTACGTTTTGATAGGCAGAAAGTCGATTGGCAACAACCAGTTGATTGGTGTTCACTTGAATTAAAGCTGAAAAAGATACGTTGGTTTCATGAATGTCGAATCGCGGCTGCCTAGGCCTGGCGACTCGGAGCAAGGTGCATGTTGTAGCTGATTCGGTGTCGTACCCTGGGTTTCTATTGTTCCCCTTGTCGTGGACGTCAGCACGGGCATGAAGACGGTGCCAGAGCCGTGCCAACAAAGTCCGTGTTGTACCATTCAGGGCTACAGCAAAGTGCTCTGTTGGGGGCCAACTTGGAGGCCTAGTGATTACATTTTTATTTGAGTCGTTTCCCCCGAGATTTTGCCCCAGATCGGGAGCCGTAGCTATGCACTGTCCAGGATTTCTGATGAGCATGAAGTAGCTTTCATTATTCACAATGGGAAACTAAGCGCGTATGTCGCAAGATGAAATGTTTCATAATTAAATAAACTCAAGAACATTATTATTATTATCATCGTTTTAAGTTCCGCAACACTTTCCTGACGAAGTTATGGATTTTCAGGTAGCCGCTAGCCAACCGTCCTTTCACACGGTGTCCGATTATCACTCACGCTAAGGATGAGATGAGTTTTCGCTGCCAAGCCGAAACGGCTTATGAGAGAAGCCGCATTAGATAACTGCGATAATATGTTTTTCACAAATAATTAAAGACAAAAGGTAATATTTACTGCAGCGATCATTATCGAAGCTTGGTTCGTTTAATGACGTACATCCATTATATATATATATATATATATATATATATATATATATATAAAGACTTTATATTGTGGCAACCGTAAAATGGTACAATCAAGGAGGAGATTAATCGAGTCCACGAGGAACAAAAAAAGAGGATAATTCTGATGTTCCGCTGTGTGCAAACCATTTTGTTTCGTCATCTTCTACTGTTACAATAAAAACCAGCACACCCCCCATGACTTTTGTTTTCAACCATGTCAACTAGTGCCCTAAGACTGCTCTCCTTAGGATCTCCATTCTCATCCACTAGTTTAGACGGGAATTTTTGGAATAGACATTCTGTTGGGTTCGTTGTTTCCTTGTGTCAAGTGCATCACTCGTAATCCGCGCTATTTTTTCTAGTGTGGCTCACGGAATGCAAGGGGACAAGGCGCAATGTTGCTGGCACTGGTCAAACATTTTTGATACGTGACAAAATCAGTGATGCAAGAAATAGTTCTGCTGAACAATCGATTGCACACTTGATCATCGCTAGGGCGATGTTTCTACCATAAAAATTTCGATTTGTTTCGGCTAAACGCAACTAGGGGACTGTTGTCGTGACGCCCACGGCATTACGGGTACGTCATACACGTGGCTATTCACGGAAGGAGATATGGTATAGGCGCCAGAGATGCTTAGGGTACGAAAAGTTATCGTAACTTTTGAAATACGTATAAATATTTTTTATCTCAGGACACCATTTCTAGTTAGTAAAAATCTCAGTAAATCAAGGTCAGCAAATGTTAGTCTGTTCTTCAATGTGACCGCTGGGACATGTTCTTGAAGGTCTGGTACTCCGAGAAAGTCCCCACCTCGTGGAAGGAGTCGATTGTTAACCCACTGTTCAAACAGAGCTTGCGCAAAGACTTCGCCTCAAAGCTGCTTTCTTCCGTCATTCTTCACAAGTTGCACAACACGAGTGAAAAACAAACTCGCGAGGAACAGGCTGGGCTTCGCGCTGGTAGTGGATTCATCGATTAAATCTTCACCCTCCAATAGCTATCAGAGCAACGTTTTACTTTCCAGAGACCAACGATTGTCGCGTTTTTGTGCATTCGTGTAGGTCTATTCTGGACTGGGTTATCGAGTAGCAAAATGGTACGTAGAGGAGCCAATGGCGGAGAGGAATGGTCCATGACGCGAAACAAGTTGGAGTGGCTAGCATTTGTGGTGAATTCTAAACAAACGGGCCTTTCTTTCACTTTCCTTCGCCTTGTTTTGTTTTCCACCAGTATTCCGATGACACGGGATCTGCACACAGATTAGCACAAATATATGCACCCGATGTGTTGTAACTCTCCAAATAGGAAAATGTATCTAATTTACCCAACACTCAACTCAGGCCTGTAACATTCTACACTTCGAGGGTGCGAAACACATCCCATGCGTGACTATAGCATCGTCAACGTCTGAAAAATACTCACAACTTACCCGGATCTCTACTCAGAAACAGAACAACCAGATATTCGAAATCAGGCAACTAACTGTTTTAGTGTATATCAGTGCTACCATTCCCGTATGAGGATGGGGCAATCTTCATAATCATCTCAATAGCAAAGCTTAAGGGTAACGGAGACAGGAGGGAATCCTGAAGAACATTGCTTCGTAGATGGAACTCTGGTGGAGGACCGCCGTAAGCACGAACACAATTCTGATTTGTTCACACTCAAAAAAGTGGGAGGATGTGCCGAGGAATTTTACGGTTGACGAGTCACGTGCCACTTTCAGATTAGGGGAAACAGAGATCGTGGGCTCAAGAAAGATTTTCGTGTGACAACGACTGTTGTATAGAAATGCGATCGATATAACCTCGATCTGGTCGAAAAGTTGCCCGTTTTCACGTGCAATACATAAGAATATAATTCTTCGGGATTTTCAGAGCAGGATCTATCGCCTATTTTTGTAAATCAGCCTAAACATCGATTCACACCAGTTTAGCGGAATAGACTCCGTTATCGGATAAGACGTAGGAGATCCCTTAACTGCAGTACTGCAAATTCCATCTTCGGAGACGGCGAAGCCAGTCCCTTTGATACAACAGTCTTGTCTCCTCAAAAAGCTCAATCTCACTGAGGACCTACAGTTTTGATTGTGGACTCACATATGCTTGCATTGTTTCTAGCTCCACTGTGGAAGTGAGCCAAATGAACTGTTCCCAATATGTTCTGCCCAACGCTTCAGACGACAATCTCGGGAGTGAATCCGAGAGTCGGCAGATTCTTCGGCTACTTCACCAACACCCGGAATTGGCTTTTCAGCATTACTAATCAGTAGTTAAAGATCGGAGCCATTGCCGGTGACTGTATCCCTACATTACCTTATCCACTACTGCTTGCAGTCTGTTGACATGCTGAATAAAAAACAATGCGGGAGGAAAAGAAACACGTATCTTGCAACTTTAAACATGGATAAGCGCACTCTTGAAAGAAGTCCCTTGCCCCGAAAATCGTTTATATTAAATTTTCTCTATGAAACTTGAACTGTAGGGTCACCCAAAACAAACAGGAAGCAGTTCTAGAGAGCCTCATTTTGAGTCCCTGGTAAGACGATATGAAATGGAGCGCAATGAGACTGCGCGTTCGAAATCCGTTAGGGAATGATAATCGTTAGTCCACATTATTTTCCGTAGTTTAAGAACCAAAAGCCATTGAGTTAGAATAGATATTAGCTTCAATAAGAGGCGGTAGGCTCTTGAATGACAAATGTCGTATTTCATGTGCTTTTTAATTAGCTCAACACCCACAAGTGAGCACACAAAACAAACTTGTAATATGCTGTGATTTAATGATGTGAGTACAAATCACTGGAAAAGTGATTAGCTACTTGTATTTTCTACATCAGTGTAATACAGATTAATTTACTGCACTTCCCCAGCCACGGGAAGTTAATGACTCGAACTTTTACTATTAATTTTATTCAACTGTTCAAAAAGAGCTCAAACAATCGACCAATTTATTGTCAATTTTTCCAGACAAACTAACAAGAAATTTGTGGTTCCGCCAGAAAATCCCACAAAATAAAATCACATGAAGGGGACGTTACGATTGGGCTGTCTAATAGCGGACTGAAACAAGAATAGTAATATAGACTGAATGACGATAAAATAGCAATGTGCATTGATACCGGTATCCTGAGCCACTGAGTGAAGTGTAGGGAAAAATGAGAACCCACCGATTAGCCGCAGTAGATAACGGAAAAAAACTAAAAATAGCACGAAATTCTTGAAGAAGCAGTTGTAAACTTTATTGCGATCAGAGGATCCGGTCACCGAAAGAATCATATTATCCAACTGAGCTCGGGAAAGAACATTAGTTTGAAGGCAGATAAAACAGAAAAGCCCAAAAAAGCCAGAGATGAAGAAACGCTATGTACATAAAGAATAAAAGACGAATAAGGGGCCAACGGCGCAGAAGATTGGTTATGCGGATGCTCACATCATCGAGCAACCGTGGAATCGGACGCAAAGATCGTGGAATGGGGGAATTCTAAAAAAAAGAAAAGGAATACTTAAATAAATATAACGCCTCCAGTTATTTGCGAGTAGACTCAAAAATAATTATCATATTATGTTCACTGCAAATATGCGAAGCTGAGTAGCACATTTAGTTAGCACTTATTACCAATATCTCCAAATGACATTTTAAGACTGAAACTGCGTAAGATATTGGCGGTCAAAACTGATAAGAAACACACCAACAGACACTGGTACATCGTAGACTACGTAATCAGTTATGATGCGGCCAAAATCGGGGGTAATTTGGTGGTTTCACCACCGATAGCGACTGGATGCAGAGGTGTGTCAAAAGACTTGTACCAGGGAGGGCTCAAGGAAGGCACCAATACAAACCAGCAACGTATGAAGCAGTTATCTTTCAGATGAAACAATCCAGAAAAATGAGTTAATTTAGAATTGTCTCACTTCAACCGAGTTTTTCTATGCGCCATTTGCCTCCCATCCATAGAGCAAAGTTTATCCAAAAGAAAACCGAATACTCCAAAAGGATGGACAGATCAATGGAGATGTAATCACCAGTGAACTAATCCACAGTTCGAATGAATCTCGGATACCAGCGAAAGTGGCCGCTATTAGCTTCATTACATGTTCCAAATAGACAGGAATCGGATGAGCTTTTGCTAGGCAAGTGAATACCTGCAACCACGTCACTCCGTGTGGCCGACCGCGCTAAAACCTTGTCAGATCCTCTACATAAACTGCGCAGATTCTAGCATTTTAAATGTCACGCGCCAACATTTTGCTGGTTGTACTCAGCTTAATTCTTTTGGTAAAAATAATTCTTCATTCCTATCAGCTTACAAGGGACCGTTTTATCTCACTGGTTGCAAACACGTTGCTATGAGTGCTCTTACAACGCAGTAGAATGACCTGAAAGAACCCAATCAATGATTTTGTCTAATCCCCTATTATCAAACGTTCTCATAAGTTAGAAAACCCACTCGTACAATGCGCATTCAAAAGGTGTCGGCCCATGTCAAGTGTTGTGATATATCTTCGTGTGTTTTAAAGTGAGACGAGGGATCAAATGTTATACAGAACATAATGTGCACCTAATTCCGGCCAGCGGCGTCGAGTTTTGGATACAGTGCGCAATATGACTTCTTATTATACCCCGAACCTTGAAGCATTTGAAGAACAACTAGTCTTTTGGATCCTGTTCAGCTGTGCTAGAAAGCAACCGATGAGACTAACTCATTACAGTAGACCAGACTAACTGGTAAGTCATCAATATGGTGGATTACAAAACACCTGCGTAATTGGGGTTCGCAATTCATGTCCACGATGAATTAGAAGCAGGGAATCCGGTCGGTAAGAAGGAAATCTCCGGTTCGATTCCAGCACACGACAACGACCTCTGGATGCGTCATGCGTAAGGGAATTCTTCACACTACCTAATATCGTCGCAATAAAAAAACTCAAATGTATTGATGTTTCATTCAAACTTCAGTGCTGTTCATCATACTCGACTCTCTTCAATGACCTATCATCCTCAGCATGATAATGTTTTAATTTGAGATCTTCTTTGAACTAAACATTTGAATCTGTCCGTTTCGTTCCGTGGAAAAAGAGAGCTGGGGAAATTCCTCTAACTTATGCTCCAATTTGTTATCTTATGCATTTTAATGTCTGGCTTCTCAATATTTGGTCACGGTTTAATAAAGTTTTGATCGTGTTAATTCAGCTAAGGTTTCACGACCATTAACATTGCACCAACCTGCTACCACAGCACTACGTACTCGAAAGTGATAAAGACAACAGGAAATAGTGAAAGATCAAATATAATGAAATAAATTAAACGGATTTATAGCATAGGAGAGACTTAGGATGCAACGCTACTGACTGCGGCATTAAGCCATACTGTCTATTGCGACCAAACATCGCTGGGAGGATCTCGTGACCCCTTGTTCGGCAATCTAACTGAACCTGTTCGAGACCGTCTACCGATTGAAGTTTCCATTCCTCATACCCTTTTGCCTCCAGGCATTTTCCAATCATTGATTGCGTCAGACGACAGGGCACAACAAAAAACGTACTTCCTCGGGCAGGAGAAAAACATTATGGAATCACCTTAATCTATTCTGATTCAGTGCGTGTTCAAAGCACTGAACCATAGGTCTCAGTCATTTAGATCTAACCACTGGGTTATTGACAAGAATCAATACTACGAAAAAATGGAGTTCAAACACCAACGATCTTCCAATATCATCTGTCCTCGACAGCCATGTTTTTTGACACGTATAACAGGACCAACCTTATTGCAGTTGTGTATACCCGACCTTTGATCGATAATCGGATATCAGACCGACGCCACGGATGTTTCAAGTTGGTGAATATCAATCTAGTCTTCTGTATACACGAATACACTTTATCCGATACATGACCATCTGGTCCGCTGCAAGTACTCAATTACTTGGACCTAACTACTCCCTCTAATTCTTTCCCTGTAGGATCAATTTTTAGCTTCGGGCCAATACAGTCTTACAAGAGCGTATTATGCTTGGGAGGTATAAAACGCATCCTAAGCAGATTTGCATTATTGTCCACCCGAAGTCGCTCGAAGTACTTTCGCAACTTAGCGAAATACCCATCAACAAACCTAAACATTTCACTGCTCAAAAACGTTTCGATGCATGTGGTGGAATTTAAAACAATATGCTATCAAACAGTAATCATTATCTTCATGTAGCATCTTCCACGACGTCCTTCCATTTTTCAACTCGCTTACCCTCAAATCCTTTCGTATCAACTAGCACAAAACAGCATTCTCTCCCATCTTACTCGGTTACGATTGAATCGCGAACTGATTACGCAGCTTATCGCCGTAGACCGGCACACTGGTTTCGTTGTGTAAGTGTTGAGGTTAAGTGATATGTTTACGGCGCTCCGACTAATGTTGTCTTTTCTGCCTCTTTAAGTTTCGAACATCGCTGTTCCAATGTATACTACAAAAATGTTCACCTTAATCGAGACCGCACATGGTTAATGTTTAAGTATGTCGCTTTTTCAAAAGTTATTTACCGCACCACCCAATTTATCCCAGCGACCGTCAGTATATTCATATTTTAACAAATTTTTTTGTTCTAGTCGAAAATTCATCTTAATTGCGTTGCATAAAGACGTTAATTGACTTGAACTGACCCGAACTGACTAACCGCTTGACTGTCAGGGACATCCCACCGGACAAGTTCGTCTAACCACACTGAAGACTACTGTCTACCACTCAGTCCGACTTACTAAACCGGAGTGTGTTTAGTATGTTTCCTTTATCTTTCTCTAGTTCATCCACTGACTCAGAATCCACACGGCTTCGTGTCAGTACCCTACTGATTAGAGGGCATCAGTATGTAGCGAGTTGGTGCTCGTGGCGCTGTCTTTAAGTGCGTTTCTCAACCGAAGTGAATGTGCGGCAACAGTGCTGCGCAAAAGTCCATCGGCTATTCATTACAATGGTTTAAGATTGCACTGTCCCGACTGGTTAACTCGTTTGCGCCTCCAATGTGCAGATTTACTTTTGTCCCGTTTACCTTGGTTTCCAAACTGGTTGTAATTCCTTGTTATCGTAACATTCATCATGTCCACTGGATCGTTTAAGAACCGTCAATTTCTAACAAGTGCGATCACGCCATCGGATTTCTTCTGCTTCCTGTAGCTGTCTGCATCCCAGTGTGTGCATAAACCAACGAGACAAAGACCTTGTTGGGTTAACGGTCTATGCTGATGGGATAGCTATTACGATTAGTCAGATAACAGTTTCGGACACACGTTCAGTTCTACCGGTTCAACTCTTGACATCTGCCCAGATGGTCAATTTGGTCATTGTTTAAACTTCCTCCGAACACCTCAGTACGATCGAATTGGATGGTTTCAGGTTCCGAGTTGGCCACTCGCCACGAATTCCCCTCGAAATGCTCCAAAAAGACTGTGAGTTTCAAACAGAGCACCGCAAATAGTTTTACTGTATTCCAAGTTAGATCGATTGATTAAAGGTCCGGAATAGGGCCTCCTAAGCCAACCATCTACTTCAGTTTGAGTAACTGGGCATCACCAAGCCCAGAGGGGAACCATGGGTCCCTATGGATAAGCAATGATGTTGAGATGAAGCCCGAGGACCTAATATATGTATGAGGAACTCCGCCGTTTGGTTTTTCTTACCCGTTTTCTCTCATTGTTGTCTTCATTCGCCAAGGTTCAAATAGCACTTAGTCTGTCAAAGAGAACGAGATCCTTCACAAGTTCTCATTCTTTTTTCCATTTTGAGCGAATGTTGTGAGATAACAACCAAAGCGAGAGTACATTGCTACAAGGCAAGGTTATGAAAACTTAAACTAAAACTTGACCTGTAGTCGGACGGAAACTCACATGGAGTGCTAGTCGCGCCCAACCATAGTTCCCGCTGACATGATAGGGAAGGGGGACATGAATGTCGGGGGAATTGCATCCTTGTGTGGACAGAGCCGAAGCGAGAGATTCATTGTCAGATTGGGCTCGTTCAAGACGAATCTGGGGGAAAAAAGAAGACATGAAATAGAGCAGAGCAAACTTTAGCTCAACATAACTGGATGAAACGCTGCACTGCTGAACTATAGGTGGACACATCATCTGGTAAATCGAATTCGCGAAATGGTGGCAGCAGCGTAACCATTATTGGTAACACGAAGATAAGGATTTAAGGTTTTATTTTGCTGTACGACCGAAACCTTTAACTGACTTTATAACTATTTCGCAACGAAATACAACCGAAGAATGCTTGCACACTTGCCCATCATGTGGTGAACCGGCCGGATTGCCAATGGTTGAATCAACTCGACGCATGCGTCTCAGACTTCGATCCCATAACGGTTCGTTGTTACAATCCGGAACTTCCGGGCTAGTACGCATCTCAGCTAAATTCCTTTTATATTTCGTTTTCTTCTTTTAGTGAAATCATAAGGTACACCACCTTCAGAAGTGGGATCGTAGTCAACAGAAGGTTGCCAGTTGTAGAATTCGATCCGCGGTGAGAGAAGTCGGATGTACGATCTGAAATTCTTTGATATTGACCATTTGGCTACGACCGCTCACTCTTTATTACCACCAACGCTGGACCAATTCGCCCTCGCTAGATTTGCTGTCTCAGAGCACCCTCTACTCAAAACCGAAACGAACGAACAATAGCGGAAACACACTCTTAAGGTAATAAATAAACAGAATTGGCGGATGAGTATTTAAAACTAAATAACATCACTGATTGCAGCAATTACCCACTTCTAATGTCTCCATTTACCCCGTTAGTGGATTTCGTGGACTCCAACCGAGAAGTCTCATGGGATCTACTAGAGACAATGGAATACACAGATCTTCATATCTTTTTTGCGCATCAAGGACTAATTACCTCTCCTCGTCTTTTAATAGCTAACTACTTCGAATGGCGACAAGCCGAGGGAGTCTATCTATGATCAGAATTAAAGTACGGGTGGAAGAAAGATCTGCTCTGCTTGTATACCACGAAGGTCAGAGCAAGCAGCACAATTGTCAATATCCTTTGGCAATTCAAAAATAACGACAGAAAAGCAAGAGTAATACCGATTCAGAAGTCTACTTTGATCGACGCATTCTGCTGCTAAAGCTCTCTAGAAGAAAGCATGTTAACGCCGTACAAGCTCTAAGTTCAGATGAAATCAGTGACTATCTAACGAATCCGGATACTCATTTTAAAAAGCTGTTTGTCAGTGTAAACGATAACACAACATAAAAGACTCGGGCGTACCGGGGAAACAAAATACACCGAAGTTAGAACGAAGCACAATAATGATATGTAAATTAATGCTCAATGAAATGTTTTTCTCCGTCATTTGACACAGGTGGCGACAAAGTGAGGTGCGCATCTCTTAAAGTGCGCAGAAACACACCGATTACACTAGACAGTTCGGCGTTCCTTTAACTACATACACCCATCCATTTGATGAGCAAAAGGCCACAGAATATCATAGTATTTCGTCATTCTGTCACTCGCTCAATATGACCCAACACACACTATTCCACTTAAAACACAAAAACGGAACAACCATTCCATATTTTGACTGGAAGGAAAAGTGAATGTCATCCACTGGAATCCAGCATAGGGAAAGTCTATGAACTTTTAAAAACCCTCGTAGACATTAGTATTCGACGACAGCCATAAGGTAAATATGACACTTACTTTCAGTGCGTGATTCTGGGCCAAAACTGAATCCAACGCGTCTTGTTTGGTGAGCAGATTATCACTAAGTTGACGTAGTCTCAACTCGAGTGATAAAACGTGCTCGGTATCAGTTTGAGTTAACTCTGTTGAAGAGGAGTTTGCTAGAAATTGACTGCTTCCAGATGGATGTCGACGTGCCATAGCCTGACGGAGTCGACCAACCTCAGTTTCACTAGCGGTTAGCTGAGCATGCCAGTCTGCCTTTTGACGACTCGTATTATCTTCATACTCGCGCAACTGACGCTTTAATTGAACTAGCTCACAGTCTGCATCCTCACGAAGCTGAAAAGAGAGAGATGAGAAGGGCATAACCTAGAGGTGACTTAAAAGACACAGATGTTGAAAATGAGTGAGGGAAAAGGAAAGTAAAGAGTAATGTTCCCAACAATTATTAGTTAGGAAATAACTCCACTGCTTCAGCATAAACATAGATATATATATTTCAAGTAGTATCCAAATGAATGAACGAAGTTTTCCCGAAGCAATACGGGTTTCGTGGTTATTGCCGCTCGCCAGGTATGTGTACCCGGTACTCCCTTGTACAAACATCACCATTCTTGTACACTTCGAACTAGTATGTCTCGCTGGGACCTAATTTGTAGCGTCAGGAGTGTGTATGGAAGCATTTCGTTGAAGAGCCCACAGAAGAACCACAACTATGATTCGTTGGTCTGAGCAAACGAGCAGTGGCGAAGGCATGATGGTTTTCCGCCTGGTAAGCGACCTCACTAGAAAACACTACATGAGCCCACTGGTGGTATTGCGACGTGGTGAGTATGGCCCACCCTTTGTCGTGTTCCGCTAACCAGCGAAGATTTCCAGAAGAGGAGCATGAATTGATCATCTGGCCACTGGCTCGTCTGGAATAATTCTGCTGCCCAGCAGAAAGCGCTTGGCTGAGCAAAGACTGGAGGTGTATCCTCGAATAAAAGCCCCTACGCTGGAGTGGCCGACAGAGTAATACGACAGCCAACAATGCACACAATGGTGAGAACGATTGATCTTCGGACAGACGCTTCTAGTTTTTATCTGGCTCACAGAATCGTTCGCCCACCATAAAAGACCTTGTCATTCTAAAGACTCGTGTTATTCCCATTCCCACCCGATTTTCTCACATCTACAGGCGGCCACGTCAGTGATAGTGCCTCTGTTTCCTCACGTTCTCCCTCAGATAGCATCCTAATATCACCAAACCCGCTTGCGACGACTGATGCAACTCTTCGTCCTCGTTGTCTTTTCAAACCAGCCACATTCAATGTGCAAACACTGGTGCGTGTAGGCAAACAAAGGTATTTAGCTCGTGCTCAGATAGACGCAACTTGTTTGTTGTCTTAGCGTACGCGCCCACAGATTGTAGCTTACATGCAGTCAAGGGCACCTTCTATCAAAAGCTACACAAACTCTTACGGGCAGCAAGACAGGGTAACACCGTGGTCATGGCAAGAGACATGAAGGCTCGGAGTAGGTCATCTGTCCTCGAATGAGGTGCATCTAGGAGGCTCCTTTCATCTCGATTCCTGTCGTTCTGCAGTTCTTCGGTGCATGCCAGTCGATCCCGGATAGTCCCCAGTATAATGAAGCACGGCTCGTAACCAGACGTGAAATAAAATGCACGCTGGCGTAGGGATCGCGAGATATGGTGGTCCCAATGAGCTTTGGTGATGTAACATGCTGCTGCCATGGGAAATTCATGCAAGCTGTTCTACCACATCTGAGCAACCGGTAGGAAAGCATTAGGTGTGAGGGAGACGATCATTGAAGCTGACGGTTCACCTATCTTCAACCTGCAGCGACATCTTGTACGCTGCGCAGAACAATTTCGAGCACAATTCAGCAGCTACTGCACTAAGCGCCCAGTGGCCTGTTACAACGGATCCATCAAGGGAAATGGAAATCCACAAGCAAATCCGAGCACTAAGACTTTGTGAAGCGCCGGGCTCAAATGATCTTTCCACAGCTCTGTATGAAGGTGGAGGAATGGGACTGGTTTGGTACTCCAACAAACTCCACACCTCGGGAGAGGAGTCAATTGCTGACCCTCTTCTCAAACGGGCGCAAAGACTGCGTCAACCATAGGGGTGTTAGCCTAATCCCGATAGCCACGAAGCTGCTCTCGGCCATCATTCTTCACAAGTTATACAACACGGGCGAAGGAGAAACTCGCGAGGAACAGGCTGGGTTTAGCGCTGCTCGTAGATATATCGATCAAATATTCACATTCCAAAAGCTGTTAGAGCACCGTTTTACTTACCAAAGCCCAACAATCATCGTGTTTTTGTACATTCCGGCAGCCCATGACTCTGTTGACAGGTCTGCAATATGGCACTGTTTGCTGAGGAATAGACTACCCGAGAAATATATGTCAGTCCTCAAACAGTTATAACGTCATACACCAGGTCGAGCTAGGGCTTATGGCCAGCTTTAGCCTTCCTTAGTCGTTTCTAGTGGAGTATTTTCACGGAACGCTTTATCTGATCCACTGGGCGACGGAGTTGAAGTCTTCTAAGGGAACAGAGTTTTGACTTAGAGTATGCCGATGATATCGCCTTGCTGAGTGACAGCCAATTCAACAGACGTCAAATGGCTTGGCGATTGAGGTTTCTAAGTGCCGTATGTGTAGAACACCTTCAAATGAAAGGCGCTTCATGAAAACTGACGCGAGCCTATGCCTGCATTTACCCGTTATGGTGAACGCTTAGAGGTATCAATTAATTCAAGTACCTAGGGAACTTGATCATTGCTGGCAGAGGTGTTGGGGTGTCTTATTTCAAAATGCGAAAGCTAGAGCAGCTTTCCCGAACCTGACACTTGTGAGGCCGCCATGACATCCGGTTTTCTCTCAGCGGAACGGTGTACAGTGCCACAGTTCGTAGTATTCTTTTTTTTACGGTTGCTAGACCTCGTCTATTCACACCTAGAACATCTAAAGATTGCACCACTAGACCCAGAACTTAACGTTTAATCTATGAGTTACTGGCGAATTCCCCCACTAGCATTACTGTGTTCGAACACCGACAGTGATCATACATCTCCTGTCCTAAACGGCCATGTTTCAGAATCGCCTAAAAGCAGGTACCTTTTATCAAGGCTTGCCACACGAATGCGTGAAAACAAACTTGTTACAAGAAGGCATGCACCTCTTCCAACAATGTCCGTTCACGACGATCGAGAAGGATATACATTCAATTTGGATACGAACTGGATTTTGAACCGAGCAAACACAAAACATGCAAGAGAGCTTCTGGGAGATTCATACTCGTCAGCAAATTCTGTCAATAGGTACACTGAACTGGATCGACAATACAATCCACTACGATTTAAATGGAAAGGTTAGTGTCAAATTTAAGAATCTGAATCAAGCGGAGTCATTTTAAGATCCCAATATTTAACACAATTACGAGTTAAAGGGAGACTGAAAACCATATTACTAAACTAGGTAACATTGCTAGGCAAGTAACGTTTCTAAAATTAGCAGCGTTATTAAAATTATGGACATTACTGGTCCAAGGTCAAAACCATATCAATCCTCAGGGCTGACGTAATTTGGAGGTAAAGGTCAAATCTAGGGCAGCACTACTATAAATGCAACTGAGCAAAGAGGACATCGCATACGCGGCCATAATGTCACCTCGGCCGGTGACGAAACGTTTGGGATGGAAACACCAAGCTCATTGCTTAAAAAAATTGAAAACTCGACCGATGATCGATAATCGGGTGTGAACATAGGCATCCCAGGGGTCAAATTTTGATGAACGCCAATTAAAAACCATGCATACGCGAATGCACTTCCTCCAAAATATGACTGCCATCATCAGATTTCTCTCAAGCAGGAACAATTTTCGGCTTCGAGCCAATACAGTCGTGCAATAGCATTTCATATTTTGATGGTGCGATATGTATCTCAAGTTGGCCAACACTAACGTTCAAGTGACATATATATATATATATAGTACTTACAATTTCTATATACGCATGTGTATTCTGCCCTCGTTCCTAAGATTGACTCAGCCCAACTGACAAAGAATTATCAACGAATAACAGCTGTGGTTCTTCTGTGGACTTTTCGACGAAGAGCTTCCATGCACACTCCTGACGTAACAAATTAAATTCTGATAAGACATACATACATATATATATATATATTTATATACATGCATACGTGCAAACATATACTTATATATATATATATATGCATACACATACAAGCACGCACATACATATACATGATACATTAGTGTAAACGTAAGCTTTCGCCGCAGCATCCGAAACTCACAATTTACCCTGGTAAGATGAGTTCAGAAACGTACGAGGCGGTCGTTTTCAATCAAAGTATCATCACCAAAATCCTCGCTCAGCGTTTAAGGAGCACAACAAGCCACACCGACCGCTGGCTTTTCCCCAGGGATAGATGTTCGAATAAAAAAGAGTGAATACGCAAGGAAAACAGGGAGTGGACTTAAACAGGTGGAAAAAGACAAGACGCTGCTGTAGCCAATACACGAAACACAGTCTAACTGCACAAACGCACTCTTTCTTCCAATCATTCTGATTCGATAGAAAATGACAGCACTCCACTCCGTGGGAGGAACGCAAAATAGGATACGGTATGGTAGACGTGTGTTCGCCACACTTCATACGCTGAGATAAGGTGTCCTCAGAACTGGCACCTAACACTAGATTCCTAACCCAGATATCACCTGCAATACCACGTCGGAAACAGAGATCGAAAACCTCCAAGCGACGAACATCTCCCACAAGCATACGCCATTTCAAACAACCGTACATCAGAGCTGAGCGCACTGAGGCACAGGCCACGAGTCCCTTCAACTTCAGTGAAATAACAGGCCGACACCATAAGTGCTCCGGTCCAGCGTGCGCCGCTCAAGCTTTGCGTATACGCGCGTTCACCTCCACTGCCCCTCTATCACCCTTTGTCAGGTTGCCAAAGTAACTGAATCGATCGAAAATCGTTAGTTCCTCTCCATACAGTATCGAGTTCGGCACTATTGTCGTCCAGTCCTGAAACAACACCTTACACTTTGAAGATACAAAGCAAATGCTGAATGGAGCTAGACACCTCGAGAGACTTTTAGCGCACGCCGAGCACGGTCGGTAAATTTGAACAGGCACACAACGTCGTCCGCATAACCTAGGTCATGCAGCTTCTCCCCATTCTTCAAGTCCACCTTGCATCCTGTAAACATCCAAAAGCATATTCCATTACCTGGCGCATGACGAAGAGGAACAAGAACGGCGAAGTGAGACACCTTTGTTGGGAACCGTCAGTCGTTCCGAATGAACTTGATAGTTCATCGTATACCTTACGCGATCAAAGGTATGCAAATACAATGATTGCAGGAGGCTCACGAATTCTGCTGGCATACTACTCTGGTGAATAGCTCCATCTGATCCGATGAATCGAAGATGTGTTTCAATTCGAGAAAATTAAATTACAGAGCGGCGGTGTGTGTGGCGGATTTCCAGTAAGTGTCGGAGAGTGAATATCTGATAGATGCAACTTCGACCAGGACGAAATCCGGAGTGATGTTTGGGGATGCTACCCTCGCGTTCTGGTGCCAAACGGAACAGCATTGTCGAAGCGAAGACCACAGGAACTTTCGGAATTAAACTGTTGCAATCACACAGTGCCCAGCCCACGGCAACGAAATACGCTCTTCGTTTCAAAAGCCGCGAAACAGTGGGGTAATTGGTTCTATCAAGGTTTATCCATCCAATTTGAAAGGAATCGGAGGAAGTTTGTCGGGACCGGCTACTTTTTCCTCGTCAGTTTCTATTTCCGTTGGGAGGGGGGTCAAGAAACATGCCAGATTCTCAACGGTGGCCGTTGGACTAACTACATTAGCGCGCGTTCAGTCAAACAGCTCCTTAAAAGAGTACAGCCCCATGGTTCCAACCTTTGCTGTCTTCCATAAACGGGCTCTCCATTTCTATCCCATGCCGCTTCACCAACAGCCGAAGCAGACAAACGTTCGACAGCCAGTCGCATTTGTGGCCTGCGTCGATGGCCATTCAGCTGCAGCAAAAATCGCATTAAAACTAATCCATGGTCCGATTTGACGTACGTGGTCCAGTATGATCTACAGTTCTGGACAAAACCGCGCCAACGGAAGCTAACTGCGATATGGTCAATCTGACTCAAAGTACCTGTCGAGTTAGAGCGCCACGTCGCTGTGCGACGCGAACTGTGTCGTTGATTCGTACTAGATAGGAATAAATGATTGTCGGCACAGAATTGGAGAAGTCTTGCCCGTTTTCTGTCCG
>LUCM01004329.1:34660-79214 GCA_008360955.1 Fasciolopsis buskii | reverse complement strand
GGAACTCGTAAAAAACACCCAAACCAGAACAAAATAGTCACAAGGGGCGTAAGCCGAAAAAAATCACTATCTTATTTTGTCATTTCCCCAAGTTTCATCCATTTTCTGTTAAATTCTTTTTCACATAGTTGCGCTGGCGACATGCTTGTTTTTAAGATAGTGTATTATACGTATGTATATATACCACTTACAATTTAAATAAGTACGCATACATATTCTAGTGGCATTCTATCCTTGTTCCTAAGGTTGATCCAACCCAGCTAACAAAGAAGTACCAAGGAATCATAGTTGCGATTCTTCTGTGCCCTTATCCACCGAAGGCTTCCATACACAATCCTGACGCTGCAAAATGAACTCAGGTGAGATACCAAATCGGAGTGTCACCATCGTCATCAACGTTCAGCGGTAAACAGTAAGGCAAGCCTCACTGACCGCTGCCTTTCCCCAGAGTTACACGTTTATATAAAAAGAGTGAATATCCAACGGGAATAGGGAGTGAACCTATGCAGCCAGGCAAAGATGAGAATGCTGCCGCAGCCAACACACGAAACACAGCCTAACTGTACAACGCACGTGTTTTCAATCATTCTGATTCGATAGAAAATGTCAACACTGGAGACACTGAAGGATATGGCAGTGAACCGTGAACAGTGGCGATCGTGTTGTCATTTTCTATCGAATCAGAATGATTGAAAACACGTGCGTTGTACAGTTAGGCTGTGTTTCGTGTGTTGGCTGCGGCAGCATTCTCATCTTTGCCTGGCTGCATAGGTTCACTCCCTATTCCCGTTGGATATTCACTCTTTTTATATAAACGTGTAACTCTGGGGAAAGGCAGCGGTCAGTGAGGCTTGCCTTACTGTTTACCGCTGAACGTTGATGACGATGGTGACACTCCGATTTGGTATCTCACCTGAGTTCATTTTGCAGCGTCAGGATTGTGTATGGAAGCCTTCGGTGGATAAGGGCACAGAAGAATCGCAACTATGATTCCTTGGTACTTCTTTGTTAGCTGGGTTGGATCAACCTTAGGAACAAGGATAGAATGCCACTAGAATATGTATGCGTACTTATTTAAATTGTAAGTGGTATATATACATACGTATAATACACTATCTTAAAAACAAGCATGTCGCCAGCGCAACTATGTGAAAAAGAATTTAACAGAAAATGGATGAAACTTGGGGAAATGACAAAATAAGATAGTGATTTTTTTCGGCTTACGCCCCTTGTGACTATTTTGTTCTGGTTTGGGTGTTTTTTACGAGTTCCATAAACAGGCCACATAACATCTGCGGCACCGGCTTCGGTTCTGATCTACGTCTCTAAGCGTTTTCAATCAACGACTACCCGTATCTTTTTGGCCCCAATGAGGAAGGTAGAAAGCACCAACCAATGCCAAAACCGAACCCACAGAATGAAGCTTGTGTTATGGAAACGGATGTAGCTGGTTTATCGACCACATTTTCACGAATTATTGGTGATTAAGAACAATTCAGGGTTCAAGTGAATACGAATAGAATCCAGAGGATGATTAGCCTTGTTACACAAAACCAACCTGCTTTTCGCGTTGCGCATGCTGTTCGGCTAAATCCAGATCTCGTCGAAGCGATTCTCGTTCCGACTGCATTTGTATTTCGAGCTCCTGCATACTCAATTCACGATGATCGGCCTCAATGCGCCATCGAGAAACTTCTTCCCTGAGCATATCGCATTCGGCTTGCAAACTTTTGATCAGTTCTCGATCAACGTCTGACGTCTCGTTCGGATTCGTCAAGTTCGACTCTGCGCCACGCAACGAGGCAATCAACTGGCGTACCAAAACAATTCGAGAGAGAAACAAACAGATAGGTAGCGCATACAGGCCGGATTAGGGCCTCGAAATGTCATTCAATGAGAAATTGTTGGCCAAAAATAAAATGAGCCTATTAGATGTAGCGATCGGTGATTTGTCCATGACTAGAAACCAAACCCCGCCGGTACATTTTAAAACTACACAACTGACAGTAGGAGACAGATTTGAAAAAAAACCTGAAACACCCTTTCCTAAAGACAGCTGCGAAAGGAGGCAAGAAGTATGCACAATGATTCCTCTAAGATTTAATTCAATGCATACTAAAGAATACATTGAACAAAGACCAATGACGATCGAGTGGATTGAACCACCGTCTCCTTTCAGGTCGAGGGGTTGGATCCCACTTTTTGAAGAAAAGCAATCAGCTATCATCAGACTTGCTATCACACCTGAAATACGGTGCATCTCATAAGTGACACAAATAACAAAGTTGTATCCAACTGCTTAAAAGTGCACCAGGTCTGAGGTAAACGTAAATTAATCGAAAAATAAGCGCCCGAATGACCCGATCTCAGCGTGGATGCGATTGTCAGAGGGGTTGTTTGTTTGAACATGTGATGATAGAGGGCGAAGGTTAATGGAATGAATCAACCACCGCCACTCACACGGCTGATAGGTAAAAGGAAACTAACAGAGGCCGCGATCTCGGCCGGATATACTGAGGACCAGAAGAAGCGCTGTTCACTAAAAATTGTCCATAGTGGTGTCGAAAGAGATTATGCGAAAAATACGGTGACCAGCGAGGCCGGAATTCAGAACTCGCAAGTCACGGAAGCTTTAGGTGTGCAAAGCATGAGACGAACATACGGTAAGGTTTGTTCACACTACTTGGGTTTTGAGCGTTGCAAAAATGACTATCTGACAATGTGGTGTAGACAGTTAACCACTTTGTCAATGTGCATTTGATAGTGCAGAATGGCAATGCTGGATGAAGGGTCCAATTTAGATATGATGCATAACCTTCCGACTCTCCGTTTGAAAGTTGTGACATAGGTCGGTGGTTGCTGTTTATGGCTCCAAACACAATAGGCCACTTGCGCTTTGCACGACGTATTGAGTCCTTGTCTGATTCACTGGTTTACAAAGAGGTACTCAAACACGGCGCGGCTTTCCGCTAACAATACTGTGAATAAGTAACTCAAATGACTGTATCGATGAGTCTGACCACAATTTCTCCGCACAATAATCGCTTCATGGATTCCCGCACGCAATCCGAATCCTCTTAGGGTTGGTTTTATGAAAACCAGACAGCACGCAAAAGAAATTTCGTTGCAATCTATATACCTTTGAGATTCAAATGGTGAAAAGATAGTTTTTAAATTGTTCATACCAGCACCATAAATGTAACAGTAAGCCCCAATTCAAACTCATCCTAATCGCAAACAATACTGTGTGCATGTGACAAACGATAATCTACCACACGTTTGACACAATTTTGCTCACTGCGACCGAAGATTACCCGCAATTGTGATGACGGTTCATTTCAGACTGCATGGAAATGAATAAATCGAACGAAGTTGTGCCAACTCAAGCGAATTATCAATAAAAAATATCATTTCCTATCGCTGATTTAACGCATGACTTATTTCGTACTGTTTCTGAAACCGAGGGCATACCTATCCGGCACTCTTAGGTCCAATAATCTCCATATTTGAACACTCCTATGTTAGTTTGGCAGTAGGATCGTGGAGTTCTGAACTGGATTTCGCATCCATATACGCTAGTCACTATTAAAAGCAAGACTCTGATGCCGAATTCCAGTCACTATTGCAAAGACCCAAGGCGATGCAGTAACCGTAAACGGAAGCGATTTTGGCTAACTACACTAGTCTTGTTGCGTAAACGACTCGGAAAGGCGTTGCAGTCAAAAAATGTCGCCACGTTTGATGACGAGCGGCAGATCATGAGAGAGTCATGTGGGTCTGGACGCTTTTACTCGACTCGCTTTTGGGCGTGACGATCAAAGTTGAACCCAGTACAGGACATATTCAGCCATCCGATTACGGACTTGAAAAGCCCAGTCAGCTATCAGATATGAAAGATGACTACAGGGTACACAGAAACCTAACAGTACTCGGCGCAGACTCAGCAATTTCATAAAGATGTATTTAATTCATCCGAGAAATCGGTGACGCATTAAACTTTTCAGATAATATTTCAGTGAGCATCATTTATAAAACAGCAACTGAAAAAGTATACCCAACGAATCGCGTAAGGTAATTCAACCTCTAGTGTCTCGGGGACAAAGAAGAGAATTGTCACAAAATTATTCTCTTCAGAAGCTTATAGAGGAAAACTGTCCCCATGAAAGGGGCAGTCAAGATGGGTGGATAGTAAATTAAGCTAGAGCAAAGAGAAGTTTAGATTAAATTATGTGTAACAGAGTCAAATAAATAGCACATACGAGGACTTTCGCTGGAGTACAACGGGATAAATTCAACGCTGCCATAAGGGAGACAAGTTGGAACGATCTGAACACATACATTTTCTTTCATTGTCAAAATGTGGGCAGCCTTTTCTTTGTATTGGGCTAGTTCTTTGACCAGACGGCTGCTTTCCTTCTGCGCTAGCTCTGCGCGTTTTTCAGCGATTTCATTTTGTCTACGGGATTCCTGCAAACTGTATTCGATGGTTTTCTGAAGAAATTGGTGAATAAGAAAGAGATCCACAACTATTTCAAACGAATCATTTTAATGTTACGCAGTAACCAGATGATAGTGATGCAAAAGTGAAAAGAGCATATACGAGTCTTGCAAAAACTAATGCGACAAGCACCACATGCACAGTTTCCGCTTCAGTATATGATAACAAGTTGGAGTATACATAGCTTTGTATTTCTTTTATTCTACAATAAGTGATAACTTTTATGTGGTACTCGACAACTCAGGTATGAAGTTACCTTTTGTCGCATGATTCAAGGGATTTTAGAATTTCAACCTATTGTCCAATGTATAGGTAAATCACTAAATTATCACTCCAAGGCATAAAACATACTTCAGTTAATACCAAGATTCAGGCTGAGATACGTCCCTAAATGAAGCATGCTATAAAGCTAAGCATGCCTTCACATGACTTACGTCAAGTTGAAAGAAAACCCTAGTCGGGATAATAAGTTCACTAAATTCTGTTGGAGCACGATATGGAGCTTCTTCAGGAATTGCAACCCTATATCGCCTATCCTCTAAGAACCATAATGCAGCAAAATGTATCGGCCACTACAACGACAAGTTTTCCTCTATTCATTTTGCCTTTTATTTTGATCCGTTGAAAAGGTTTCACTCATTCACCTCATGTCAGAGTAAGCAGATTAGACGAATATAAGAATTCTTCGACAGCAATATTCTTTTCCAAGCGTTTTATAGTTCACTACGTGCTATGCATACATAAAATAAAAACTACTGGGTCGCAGCAATAATGCGTTGAGTATTTTCCACCAGTGCGCAGGATAATAACATCCCCTGCCTTATTGCGCTGTTAGCCCATACCTGAGGCATTTACGAAGGTGTACAGAATATGGGTAGTAATATACTTCGGGATTAAATGAAAAGGCTCCTGTCGTGAAATTTCGCCAGGAATATAAATAGCTTGCCTCTGAATGCGACTTATTCCCAGCATAAAAATATGCGGCTGGGTAGTTTCTTTAGCTCAGTATTGCTGCCCTACTTAGTTTAAGAGGCTGATATGTTGAAAGATCCAACTGAGCAACGTTTTTTAATCAACTCCTTAACTCTTACATTGCCGTGCGAAAATGTTTCATTGCTCCCAGCTCAGTTTCAACGTCAGGAGTACAACGTGAGTGATTAGCGTGGTACGCTTGAATGACCTTGACGTAAAGTCAACCTTGATGCAAATCAAGATCACGTCTAGGCGACAATTTTCCAGTTCATGAATAGCAATGACCACTAAATCACAGTCAACATAAACCATTCCTTCCATTAAACAGTTGATTTCAGACCCTAACTACAGCCGTAATCATGGCTAGAATGTTCGATAAAACAAGTGCCTCTGACGAATAAGTGAGCTATTTAGGATTTACGAATACAAACAACAATAAATCCCAAAACATTCCCAAACAAGTCTGTTAAGATTTCATAATCTATTAGGATTCCCTTTTCATGTCCAAGTAAGTTTACTTTGACCATCAGAGTCACTGATGTTTAACGGGCCTCATGTCAGTCTAAAAACAAATCAGCAAAGAAAATTCGTAAACAGATGCATGATATTCGTTGATACTAGTTTATAGCTCGTAAGTGCTAAGACCTTCAGAATATTACCGAATGAGTTTTTGAAATGCAACATAATCAGCGATACCCAGGCATATATATATATATATATATATATATATATATAGTGTGACTAACCGAATTGTTTTGGAATAATACTAAACAAGACTGGTAAGACGTGAGCATTTGCATGCATAAGTGAAAAAAAAACATTTTTTAGACTTTGCGTTTACTCAAATGAAGCCAAAAGAAAACTTGTCACGTGATTTGTAAAACTGGGAGGAGGAGACTACTCTGAGCCGAAATTGATAAGTGAGACCCACCGTACGTTCTCTGCTTGACTCCAAGTGATTTCGTGCAGTTAGCAAGTCCGTCTGAGTGGCTGCGAGTTGCTGTTCCAGTTGTGTAACTTTTTCGTCTCTGGTCGAAATTGCCGAAGAATCCAGTAACAACTCTTTCACTTTCACCTGTAGTTCACGAACTCGTGCATCTGAATCACGCAACTGGCTAGCCACGCGTTCTACCTAAGAATTTAAGTTAATCATCAGCATGGAGTGTGTCAAAGTAAACTCATGACCCGTAGCATAAACCTAATAATTCCAAACTGAGTAATGGTGAAGAGCAACAAATCATCACGACACATTGAAATGAAACTTAGCAAACGGCGGTTAGATGCAAATGATAGACAGAAGAGTTGTTTTGCCAAAGCATCTAGACGAAAAAACGTATCAAAAGGTAAGTATAATAGTTGGCGTAACGTCAGGAGAGACTGAAAAAAGCCTATTTGTTCACTGCCACCCGCTTCCTTAACGATATTAGACTGACCATTTCCACTTGAGACCTGTTGATATCGAGTTTTTTTCCTGGCAAATCATTTTCCATCAACTGTCTGCTATTCCTTGATACTGTTGAGATTTTCATTGACGGAAATTAGTTGACATTTAGTAAGATAGGGAGTAGCAGACTTACTACAGTTTGCTTTATTAGGGTTCGGTTTCAGTTAGCCGATGGTGCGGATCCCCCGTAAACAGTCATTTACTCCTAGTGTCTTTTCTGCTGAAATGCTTAGGAACTTCTTGGTTAAACTTAATGTCTTCACTCAAAACATCAGCCCGGTAATTCCGACTTTTTACTTTCGGTCATATGCTTTTCCAACATAGACCTTTGCTCTGTTTTACTACTTTTCGTGGGCGCAGTGACCTATGCAAAAAGCTCGTTTTATGTGTCCATTTTAATTGGCGAACAGCACTGCAGAAATTTCTGGATCGACTTCTATTTCGACGCTTTGGCACGAATTTGGGCCACAAGTTATTCTGAAACCTCTACGTTGCTGTTCAGAATGACTGTAACGCGTTGTTCGAAAGATTGAAAGTTGAGTCGTACGACAGACTTCCCTCCGACCGGGGATTGACTATTTTAGTCGTTACGGTCGGGGTAGTACGAAAATAATTCATAAAATGCTAGATCATTCATCAGTGTGTCAACCCGCAGGGCACGGAAAGCATCAGCAGAACTATCGAAAACGTGTAACTACTGCACGCTGGACAATATCACCTCCAGAAAGAAAGACCTCGGTGTTAGAACTGCTGTTCATGAATAACAATTAGCTTGGGTGACCAAGAAAAATCCCTAACTATGCCTTATGACTTTGGCTTTGGTTTTGAGTGTCCGTGTGCTTATTTCACAAATCTAGCGAAAAAACTCGACAAGGATTTTATGGATAAGGCAAAATAAGATGGGTTAGCACTGAGAATATCCCGCAATAGTTGCTGGATCTTATCGAAAGGTGATTACCTATACCAATTGAGTGGTGGCATAAAGCGTCCCGGTACTATGATAATTATGTGGGAGCCGTGGACTACTTAGGTGCGACACGAACAGTACATGCAAATCGACTGAGCGGCAATAAGCGCAAAACCAGTAGTGATTCTGGCGAAATTTTGCTTTCCCATTCATAAACGATACTATTTATGGCAGTCATGTGTTGAAAAGTTGGAGCGCCCACAGGACTGCAAAAGTCATCAGAACACAAAATATTAACAAAAAGCTTCTCCTTGTTGTGTTCCGCCACTGCCAAGCGTCACTTCCTCGAGGGTCGGCAGCGGTCTAAAATTCGGCACCATAAACTCTTGATTCGGTTGTCCTAAGTTCGAATCCTTACAACCCCGGTAGTGTGACCTAATCCAAATTCGACCTGGCAGCCGAAATGTAGTGGAGGGAAAGTGTTCAAGAAAGAATGAAGCATACGATGTTGAAAAATCTCTGGGAAGAAAACTTTCCTTAGATTCTCCAGACTTGGGACCTTTAAACGTCACTAATATGAAAAACATACTACTCGCAAGTAAATGTGAAATATATGTAGATTTCAGACATCCGTGCCAATACTGAATGGTCAATCACTACACCCATAAGAATAGAACCGTAACTATCATATAGAAAAATGGCTTACCTGACCGCGAAGTTCTTTGTTTTCCTCAACGACTTTGTGATTACGTTTGAGTAGGTCGGATACTTCTTGACTAAGTGAAGATACCTCACTTCGGAGTAATTTATTCTCCAACTTTGTATCCATCGCAGTCTCCTGTGTCAAGTTGGCTTTGAACGGTGATAAAAACTGGTTAGCAGATTCATTGACTAGGATCGGCGGGCTGCCTTGGTTCACCTCGTCAAACGCGGACAAACGTGAGGAATCAACCGTTTCATAGCCACTGCTAGTCGCAGTCTCCTCGAAGCCGGCGTGAGTTGACTCCAACAAGGACAGTGCGCCGGTTGAGTTGCCTAAACTGACAAATGGTCTATCAAAAGCAGCGCCTGACGTGTTTGGTGAATTTGAAGATGAACTAGATTTTGTAAAATGGAGGTGGGGCAGTTGAGTAAAAAACGAATATATGGTTACTTTTCGTGAAATACAAAAAGCACATTTCTCTCTAGTAAAAACAAGCACACGATTCGAGAAACGAAGATCGGAATGCAATAGAATCTCAGCAGAAAAAAAAGTTAAATCAACAACCGTTAGTGTTCAGAAACGGACACGATGTGTTGAAATATCTTCGCGGAAATTCTGCACTTGTAGATTCCGTTGTGTCGTGTTGTGAAGTGAGCTACTACGAATTGCGCATTTCTTACAGATTGCGAGTCGAAATTCTGTACATACGGATAACAGATAAGTGCAAACAAATATCTATTTGGAAAAGCAACCACTGTGACCACGGAAGCGGTAAACGATGAAGCCCTGATGCGAAATGAAACCATGAGCGGGCAAATGCAAGCATACTGTAGTCTAATGATAATTAGAATGAAGGATGTAGACTCTCGTAATTCTTACTGCGTACCATATGCATAAATGATATAACGTATGTCCCAAGATGCGTTTATGCTTACTGTTGGGGAGAAGGCCATGTCTCCCTCTAACCTTTTATGAAGATCCTATTTTTGTTATTATCTTTTCCTAAAACTGTATCGTTTTCTTACTTTTCCGCTACTTTCGGTTTCACCCTTAATTAAATTATCGCCATACCCTCCATTGCTGCACGCTGATTGGTCAGTTTTATAACTTTCGCATTACTTCGCAAGGTCGGACGCCCGACCTGGCCTAAGACTATGTAAGTGGTGGTGACCCGAGCTTGAAGACATGTTCTTCCGGCTTACCGTCTTGGCCGTCGTGCTGTGTCAATACACGTTACTCGCGAGGCCCTGTCTTCTGTGTTCAGCTAGTCGGAGACCTAGCCTGAATCGTGCGCGTCGTATACTGTGGTTCCAGTATCGGGTTGACTGTTGTGCGATTACGGGTCAGTGTCACCCTTAGTGTATTCAGTCAGTGTTGTGTTCAATTTGTGATTGTGCTCAGTCTCAGAGGACTGAGACTTGTGCTGTGTGTCCGTTTTGTGCTCCCACAAATACAGAGCATCTACCAATCACTCGAAATGGTCTTAAAAACATTTTGCATGCCCCTAACGTATTACGTGATAGTCAGAATCCTATTCAAATAATAACTCATTTTTGTAAACCTGGTAGGTATGCCGAGTGAATAGTGTTACAAATCTTAGTGATGTAGGTAAAAGGGGTGACAAGGAGACAAAAACACTAAGAAACGAGTGATCTGAGGTGAATTTGGAGGAAATCCAAATCAACAGGCCTGATGAGTACCACTTCGAAGACCAACTAGTGATGTGATGAAAGCTTTTGCGTTACGAATTAATAGGAAGTATCAATCTTGAAAACAGAAACTTTCTTGGTGAGATGACTTTCGTCGTCTATTGCTGGCTGCTGTCAGTGGTCCTTGCTCAATCATCCTACTAGGAGCTAACAAGCAACGCAGTTTTCTGCAAATTTAAACTCTACCAACCCTCAAACGTAGTCTTGCACCACTTGGGGAATGTGATAGAAAAGACACTGTCGATTTAGACATAAATCAGGCTGTCTGTGCCACTGACACTTGCTATTACTAAGGTGAAACGTTTTTGAGGAAGCCGTTTACTTGGGTACAGCATTCCAACGGTACACTTCTAAACAGAACGACAACGACCGCTGGAATTTTACCAGGTTCAAATCCCTCTCTTGGTTGTCTATTTTGTGCGGCAAAAAGACATCTTAAGTTAACCATAGAGGCGTGTAAGTAAATCATTCCTGAATGAAACTGATGGCTGTTCATTACTCTCGTGTGTGAGCTACGCCGGTGCACATCAATAAATAATGAGTCGAAAGTATCATTTGCTGTCTGTGGGTTTGGCCCGCATTCCAGAGATGAGGCTCAGCTGCCACTGTGGAATTCAACATTGACAACAGAGAATCTGAATTCGAAGGTCGTGTGATTCGAGACGGAGACGCACACTGTGCGACAGAAGAGTAGTTTGAGTGCTAGACTGTTTTATGGAATAGAAACGATTTCCCAGTTTATTTGATTCTATAATGAGATATGAATGCCAAAAAATTTCGACTGTGCATGAAATCTCGACAAGTCGTGAGGAAGCCTAACGGCCACAAAGTACTAAAGTATTTTGTGAACAAATGAAACCCTCGGTTGAATGAGAATCCAGGAGAAAAGACCTAACAAATATAGAATAGCAAGTCAAAATTAGCCTGGAAAATATCTAGTACGAACGTTTTCAGTTTTGGAGAGGATTTCGGCTTCGATGCTGCGTGACTTCGCATTGACTGTGAGCCTGTGTCTGCACTCGGATCGTTTGCGGGCTGACTCGCATTTGCAGAGTCGAATTCAAGGTCTCTGACAATTTCGGGCAACGCTGAACGAGCGCTTACTGAGTTGTCGAATAGGGGCGGGGGGTTGCGATTACGATGTACATTGAACGCCCCGGCTGCTGAACTATCCAACGTATTTAGAAGGTGCTCCGCTTTGTTAGCCCACTCAGAGATCCAGGACATCTAAAACGAGATAAAAATATACTTTGATACAAACATGAACCCGTATAGCACAGTCGAGTTTCTTTTTACACAATTAAGTGCATATAAGACCCAAAACATGATGATCGTTTTCTAGGTGTGACACAAATTTGGGTAGAAGACTAATACGTCGGATTGTTGCGAAGCATAATCAGCTGACACCAAATGCTAAAAATAATCACGGAATGCGAAATCCTCGAGCCAACTCTTAAACACTCCGCGATCGAGTTGTAGAAAGCTTTTACATGTCACTTCGCGTCACCTGTCAGAATCGAAATATCATTAATCATTAATCATTAAGTCAAACAAAATTATCCTGTGCTTGAGATATTTCAGTGATCTAAACGAGTGTCCTCATCAGGAAGTGACAAACAGATATAAAGTACCACTAATCAAACGGGGGCTGTGAGAGATTGCGTTTATACATGGCATTTTAGAAACATTTCAGACAGCCTATTCTTAGGTAGTTTTACACACTATAGGGCTTGTTTTAAAACTGATGGTAAAACCAAGAAGAGAAATTACCACAGTTTCTTCACATGGTATTGATGATTACAGTTCACGGTAGGGGTCCCAGAAACACCAGACATTGGATTTTGAGAATTTGATTACCAATTTCCACTAGGCTGATATCATCAGCACAATCGGAGACACTATGCATCTAAGTCACGAGGATATTTATCCAAGCTAAGCTTCGTCTTATTGAGGGTATCAAAGATTTGCGGTTGATCGGGTGCACTAATAAACCCTAGGGAAAATTAAACAGTACAAAAAGAAAACTTCTTGTAGTCCGCATCCCAGACAATTGAATATTATCGGCTGCAATTTCGAAAATGCAGAGGAACACAGTGATTGTCACCTGTGCACCAATAATTTCACTTTTACTGTGATGAGGCACCAACAAACAAAACACTTCAGGTGTCTTGTGGTTACCATAGGACGAAATTGTATTGATGCGCTTACGGAACCTTGGTTGTCAATATTTAATTCTACTGTCGTTTCCATCTGAAAGATAAAATCTCCCCAAGGGAGTGGCTGAACTGAAAGTAATGATAGCCCCCACAGAACATGGTCAAAAGATAAAAGGCTGGCAAACCGGATGCGAATAAGTGTCCAGTTAACATATATTGTCGGCAGAAGTATTGATTTAAGAGGAATATCCTTGTTCACCTTACTGGTTGTGATCAATTAGAAGTATTCAAAGAAGAGTTTTGTCAACGTAAGGAGCGTACGGAAAGTCAACTGTATATATCCGTGATCGCCAAAGCAAACGCTCAAGGCGAGTATTGGGATAACAAAAGGGAACCTTGACATGAAGCTAATTAGCCGTTATGCACCTTAATTACGTTGAATGTGATATAATCAGATGCCTCATGAGGAAATTTAAATGAGAACTAAGTGGTAAGAAGCATTAACATCCATTGCATAAATTCAAGATTGCTTCCAGAAGAAGTCGTACTGAAACCAGAAATAAGCAAATAAATTCGAGAAACTATCAGTTCGACTTTAGATTTATAGACTTCAACTGATTTGGTGCAAATGGAAACGAACCTCAACGTCTGCTAATCATCACTCCCATTTCACTGGAATATAACAGTCTTGACTTTACATTCCATTCAGACGACAAATAATGTTCAGGGAAGTGGCGACATAGATCAGTCGCTCTGAAGGTCAATTACCAGAGGAGGTGAGTTACATTTGGGTTAAACAAGTTGTAGTGTTTGATTCTCAAATCAAACAGAGTTTCTCATTTGGACTACTTACTAACGCAGTGCGATCTCTTTTAAAGTCAATCTTGAACTATAAAGATACTACCATGGGATAAAAACGACTCAAACTGAAACAGAACTAAGCACTACAGACGTACGCGCATTCGGATGTCGACTGAAGTGCGATCAATTCGATACAACTCCAACTATTACTCTGACAAATCGTTTTGGCTATCATACAGTTCTGATGGACTATTTAATAAATAAATGAGAGCTGATTCAATTTCATCATAGTTCTGTCATAGTTTGCAAAACAAATCTCATGTACCCCGGAAGTGGATAGCCGTAGTTACCTGACCTCCTTCGAACCCAATCAGGTGACGATGTAGACAGGTCTACTTACTTGCTAAATATTGAATAGATGGCTGAATAAAACTACCCTTTCCAATTCGAAAACGATCTCGAACGGACTCATCGGTGTGCCCGTCCTTTTGTAAACTTGACGCGGAAAACTTCTACCAGAATGTGGAAAATACCATTTCTTATGGAATCGGTTCACGTTCTGTGCGTGTGCGCATACCCCTACGGTGAAACGATGAAGAACAAGTATTTAGATTTTTGTTCCCCAATGACGGAATGCAGGAATGCGACGCTTGATTACAGACCAGCGAGGACAGTATTTTGCATTATCGTAATTAAGAGTAACGAAACAAGGGATACCCTCTAACTCCACGAATACCATGAATTTCATATGGAAAAATGAAAGCCATCTACAGGTGGAAAGTTTTGTGGTAACACGTGGAGTATTTTTTCAAAAGTACATGCAAGCCGTGTGAACGCAATAGGAGAGCAGCTGTGCCAACAGGAAGAACCGACAAAAGTCGGCTGTGGTGAAATTTGGACCTACGGAAATAAAGATGAAAAACTACTCATTCTCCAGGCCATGTAAAGTATAATGACAAGGAGTCAAGTTTTTCTTACACTTCTATGTTTTAAGTGTTCTCCAATCTACTTGAGGAGCTCATTTACATAGCCCGATGACCAAGAAAGTTACGCAGCATCCCTCAGTTGTCGGTAGAATGCCTCAGTTACGGATGGATGAACGAAATTCACTCGAAAGGGGTTATTGCCGTTTGTCAGATGAGTATACACGGTATTCTCCAATTCAACCATATCTATAGTTGTACACCCCTTCATTAGGTTCACACAAATCATCGGGAGGGTGATAAAATGATAAATTCATTCAAGAACCACACGATGGTTCATCGGTCAGGTAAAGCTAATTTCTGCTAAACAGGTGTGAGTACGGTTGGACAAGGAAGTATCCGGCACGCATGCCTAACGAGCGGCAGTAACCGCGGAACCGATCGTGTCCTTCCGGGAATATTTTGCTCGCCTATCCGCATGCGAAACATGGTATCTACAAAATCTCAATTTCGGACCCTGTGTCCCTTTTCTGAAGGTTAAATATGTCCGACCGACGAAAAACATCCAAGGGAACACCGTGTGATTCAGAAACGGGATTACCATCCATCCACGTTCTTAATAATTCGGATGAGGTCTAATGTAACCCCTAATCACTTTCAAATATTCAGTATAAGGGTTGTTCATATTAATGTACTGTTGGCATTTTAATGGATCCCTTGCCTTAGAAACTTCCAACAACGAAGCTGATCATAAAGTAAACAACCCCAAGCGAAGCATTTCAACACAGCAAGAAGGTATTCCCAAGATACTCGTTAAAACGATAACACAAACCCGAGTAGATTGCAGTCTCAAGAAAGTCAATGGCAGCGCTTTCAAACCGAGACTGATCGTGACATGTTTGCTCCGATGTTCTCAATAGCAATGCAACCCAAGGAATGAGTTCCTCAGAGCACGGATCAATGGTAACGTTTATGTGATTCGTTCAACCTTATTTGTACAGCACATCAAACAACTAAATCTATTCAAAAGCCATCACTATGATAAATGGCTTTGGCAACTAAATGTTAGAACAGTTCGTTTTGTTTCGTTGGTCATGATTACGGAGTAACGGTATTTGTTGCTAGACTTCACTGAACTGACTTGGCACTATTTCGGATTTCTTTTATCCCGATAACTGCACCAAAGCCTATGAACTGTTGACACCTAACTTATCGTCTTGTTCTGACGGCATAGGCTTAGTGACTAATGGGTGGAAATTTGAATTCCCGCATGAGTAAAGCCCAATCATAGCCAATCCAATGAACAGATGCCTTCAAAGTTAATAGGAACCCCTGGTTTTCAAAACATTCCTCTCTTTGCAAAATAAAACAAAATAGATTACGTGCTCGTGTGACCTCGAAGCGAAAGTCGTGTTTACTGAGCGAAATAGAATTCGAACATGCACAATTCACGGTAAATTCTGGTTTGAACCATAAATTTGCATCAACTTTCAGTCTGTTAAACAAGGACACATCCGACTGACAAGCCTCATAATTAAAAAAATTGTGACAAACGTCTCAAAGTGCTTTCCAAACAGCAAACGAAATTTCACCTCCTAAAACAAAGTGAATGCTATCTTCCCGGTAGCGATTTGCAGGCCACACTTAAGATAATCCGAAATTTTCTTCGATGACCTTTTGGGCGGAAATGACTTTTCTGTTGAAGCACAAGATAGAAATTACACTACACTCACGACCTCCCCGCGGATACTGCGTTTTTCACTTTAATCATAATCATACACAAAGAATCAACATTCCAACAACTCTTTCAGCGATGTATTTTCCTTTCCTAATTTAGGCAACTAATCTCATTCAAAAATTTACCAGTTTTAAACTTTTGGGTTTTACACAAAATTGCCACGTCAACGAATTATAATCGATTTCAACAGTCTGTGCATCGTTATTCTGATTAGTTAGTTGCCATGTTCGACAGGCCAACGATTGTTATTTTATCTTTCCTCAGGTTCGCAGGTTGAGGAAGTACAATACTCCATTATAACCCAAACTATCGTGGGTTGGCGCGTCAAAATAACACATACAGACCCTAAAAATCGAAAAACGAAACAAATTTACGCGATACAAATCCACAATCCAGAGATTCCATGATGCAACGGACCGAGTAGGAAACGAGAATTTATTCCGAAAAGGGCACTAAAATTTCCACGATACCTGAATTATTTATAACTTAAAGGAAATTTGAGACATGTTATGATTAATGCATCACACTCGCTCCAAGTAGGCAATACAGAATGACGAAACTGCTAGGGATGGGATATTATGGTCGCGGTATTCTGGTTTGCAGAAACATCCATTGAATGGATTTCATAAACGAGGCTCGGCATTGCCATGGTCTGGTTTTGATTGTAAGAAGCTAGTTTCATGACAGAACATATGTACGATCTTATCTACTCATATTTGGCAGTCCGTAAGATGAAGCTAGGAGCAAATCAAACGAGGTTCTTAAGAGCCCTTCGAATGCGGGACATTCAGAAAGAGATGCCTCGGCAAAAAGCCTACCTCACCCAGAAGGCACTTGAATTAAACAACCAAAAACCGTTGCAGAGATATTACGTGGATTTCCCGACTTCAGGTGAGTTGAAGCTACTACAATTCGCAGCGAATGGGAGGCAGAACGAGAATGAAAAGTGGCCGAATCACTTCCCTTTCTATGTGACAAAAAACTTGCTCCAGGCAACAAAGAGATATCACAGACGCAATTTTTCAGCCCAGACAATGAAAAAGAAATGTAGAGACGCGCAAAACGACATGGCTCTTGCCCGACTGTGCTTATTGATCACTCAAATCAAGAGATGAACGACATAAGAAAGCAAGGAATTGGAACCAAATTCATACTACCCACACAAACACGCGAGCGAACAATCAACCGGCCAGGACGTTCGATGTGACGATCATAGTCAGGGAGCAGAGAAACAAAAAAGGTGTAGAAAAAAATCAACAACGGACGGAGGTTTTTATTGGAATTGGTATGAGCACTGAATACGGTCTCAGGACAAGAATACAATAAAGCAAATTGTGTGACAGAGTGAGAGAAAGAATCCACTTTCAGTTTAGACCAAGAAATTGAGATACACTATTCGGCGCTCCAATAATTCAGCACGAAATATGAGTATATAAATTTCAGTCGAGTGAAAACAGATTAGTGGTAACTTTGACGGTGGTAAACCACACACCGTAGAACGAAAAGAAAGCAGGACAGTTTGCAGACGACTGGCTGTGACCATATTAAGAAAATAGAACGGAAAAAGCGCACACGTTTACCAAAAGAAAAGAAATTCCACATGGACGTAAGAGAGGTAGGAAAATGGAGAGAAACAGCACAGCCTAAGGTGCAACCCCAGTAGCAGCAGCAATGTCCGGGGTTTGATAGGCACAGGTGGGTGGTTTGGCAACGAGAACCCGAAAGAGGAAAAATCTGGAGAATGATAAACAAGGCAGACAACCATTCTACAAAAGCAGAAACATTATCACAAAAATAATAAACAGCCTCAATTTGTGTTACAGGCACCGTGAAAAAGCAGTCATACAAAATGAGTGTGTTATTCAGGGCAGACGGATAAGGCGTTTGCCACGTGGACAAAAGACACTCGGTATTCCATAATCCTCTTCTATTGCCACACTGGCAGTGTTGAAATCGATGTTCGAGCGCCAGCAACTCGGAAGAAAAGATGAGAACCTTCAGAGTAGAGAAATGGTTTTATAAGGGCAAAACAATAATTAGAACGACCTAAGTGAGTTTCACAAAACGGGTCCAACGACAGACGTGTATTTCTATGCCAGCATGGAATGAACGCTTCGATAAGTATACGAAGGCAATGAACGCCGCGCGAATTCGCCCGAATGAATTGGTGCAAATGGATGGGTAGGATATTGGGCGACGACCATATACTATTTCATGAACATTTTTGCTGCCGCCATACCCATAGTTGTTGAACTTGGAGCCATGGTCGGTTCCTTCTGTGGCCTGCTGCAGAGACATGTCAATATAAGATGGAAAACAAAATGACGGTTGATCGCCTAGTAGAAAAAGGATTACAATTCACGAACGTGTAAAACCATGATTGTTCAAAAAAACAGCGAAAGAAAGCCGTGCGCAAACATTGTTAGCAAGACAGGAAACAATTTTAATACTTTTGAGCAAAATAACAACCATAGAAAAATGACTGAGGTTGGGCCACTGCGGGTGTGATAACAGACGAAAAACTGCGGCAAATGTTGCCAACAGAACGTCTGTATCGCAAACGTTTCTGCCCAATATCAGGCCAATCGACCTGGAGATCGTTATACTGAGGACAATATTATTTCTGACTCTTCTCTTCCTGGCTCAGCATGTGACGAGAATGTAAAAGCAGTCAGCACTGATTGGAAGATGAAACAGATCACTGTCATTGAACAATACATAACCAGGAAGCTTTCCTGTCGAAAACCATTGGACTATCCGAAACTTGTTCCAAGCTTGAATTTGAAAACCAATTCCGATTAGTGTAGTTCAGTGAATTGTGCTTGCACCTACCAGTATTAATCTGATCAGAATTTGAGTTAATAACATAGGTACCGCAACAACAATATTTTGAAAGAAAAAGTTGCTTTGACTAAGCTGAGTAGTAAATGAGATGAACTCGAATCGTTCAATCTTCGCACTGAATCACGCAGTTGGAGAGCTGCCCTGTTCATTGTGTTTTGTTACAGATTCCATTCGGGTAGCATCATAGGGAAACTGAATTCCGGAGGTAGACTTTCCAGTAAGCAACAAATGACGATGAAGATGCTCGCAAAAATACCACGAATTATGCTGCTATGATAGAAACTCGAGTACAGATCGATAGTCGGAGAATTAATAAATGCGAATTGGAAACTGCTAACCGGGACGTCACGTGACATGAGATTTAGGGTGGAAAACACTGCCTTTTTTCAATGGAGATCCGTAAACATGAGGTTTAAGAAAAACGATCAAAATAAAATCGGTCTCTCCAGCCAGCAAAACAAAACAACAGTTTCCAGAACCGGTGGTATGAGGCACTGGTTAGTAGATTGTATACGTGAATGATATAAATAAGTGCACTCGATGGATCCAAGTCTGTGTGCGAAACATCGGAAACAGAGCATATTTAAGGAACCCAAATTAGAGAACGAGTTCAGTCCCAGTGATTCATATTCAAGCCAATACAACACAGTAAATCTGACTACGCAAATGAGGCATACAGAAAAGGGTTGGAGCATTAAGAATTTCGCACATACTGCGGCAAATTATCCGAAAATCAAATGTGAATGGGACATCACGTGGTAAAGTCAAAACAGAATGTCCCTTTATTGATCTCGGAAGAAGGATTTTCAATACGATGCTCACTGGCGTATTGCCTTTTGAACTACAAACGAGGTTATCAAGATCTAATGAGCAAGCACTAATTTCACTATGAGAACTGTCGAATCGTTAATAGAACGTAGGGAACGTACATCCTTCAGAGAAAGCGGCCAGGCGCCTTTGGCAAGCGAAAATAAAATTTCATTGCATTTGAGAAAGTTGAAAGATGTGACATGGAAAATCACTGAACAATTGAAGACAGTAGAAAGGAGGTAAAAAAATAGGTGGGAGATGACCATACCATATGGATACTTGGTTAATAGAATATCTATGATTCTGCGCACCTACTGAACGTAAACAAAAGAAGAACGGGCCCTGTGTCAGCTGACTTCTTGGTTACAGGAATCACTTAGCGATGAATGTCAAAGTAGGGCTAGTGCATGTGCAAGCTATCTTTGAGCTCACAGTTTGTGCATACATTCATTCTAACCTGGTCCAATCACCAAGAGGCCAGCCTAAATAACGTAGTTGACATATTGAGTATGTGATAACCCGTCCACTTCCGATATTAGGATAAGCCCAGACCATAACAAACTTGACCTTCTCAATCCCTAATGCCAAACTCCTTTATAGCAAGCCCCACTTATCTAGTATTCCCCGTGGATACTCAGTCCTAACGCATAGGCCTTAATCTTCATCCATGGATTTTGTCTTCCACTCATGGCTTTATAGCCTTCGATCAAGACATTTTAGCCGCTATGAATTATGATTCCTGAAAAAGACCCGGTTGAGACAGCAGCAAACGACCTTGTTTTTGACGCCTCACAAGTGGCTAAATGTAGCACGTTTCATGGGCATTAGAAACGGGATAACGGGAAACACGGATACTTGGACAGTGATTGCGTCAAAAAAAACTCCGATTTAATGGCTAGCTGGGATTCATAAAACAGATTTAGCTTTGACAACTGACTGCGTGCTGTGGCAGAAATAAGCGTATCGGCATCCGAACCGTAGATTTATCTGGTCAGCAAGTGACAGAGATTTTCAAAATGAGAATGCATACCTTACTATTCTATTTCTTCGTCTTTTTGATCTCTGAGCCTGAAAACCGCTGGACAACTTCAGCCCTATAGACGTGATCGGATTGACAGGTGAGCCGATGAATCGCTACTGTTTTTCGTTGGTGGGCTGCCACTTGCTACCCAGGGCGGGTTTTTCCGTAGGGGATATTGTGCTCGCTTGCCATTTGACAATTAGTTCATTATGAAGAACTGGATGAATACGGAAACCATGACTTAAACAGACCAAGAGTACGCTGTCATACAACATTAAACGTGTTGTTTAGTGTCTGAATTATCTTTCTCGGACCCTGGGAATAAAAATCAAAATATGCCAACTATTGCCAAATCGGAGCATGAAGCAAGTAAGTATTTTTCGAAGATTCGGTGACTATGTCCAAACTTTGTGCACCATAATCGGCGACTACCCAGATTGTTTCAACTCAACCGAAAATAAAAGTGGAGATTAAAATTGTTAGTGCAACAATTAGTACATTATCAGTCAACCGCTTGCTAGACAGCCATGATTGTAAGAGAAAACAATTTGTCGCACAACCAGTAGAACGTAACTGGCCAGATGTAAAAGACAAACGCGATGATTTCGAACAGTGGCTCACCAAGCAAAGAGTGGGAGAAGTATATCGATCAAGGGAATTTCGATATTTGGTGCTCACATTCACGTGAACGATAGAAAGTGGTCAAATCCTGCATTCGACTTCTACATTCTTGTACGGGAGCTAATTTTAACGGGTTTGCATATCGGTTAATGCATTACTGGACTATGAATGTCATTCTCGACTGACTTGGTCTCGTCTCAACGATTTCCTCGAAGAACGTTCCAGTAAATCGAAAGATCAACCGAATGTCAAAACTACCTTTGGTTCAGACGCTATACCAGCCGACAGACACGCAAACGCAGCTAATCTCAACCCGGCGACAGTGGATAACAATGAGATGAAAGCCAAGAACCATTTGCTGCTACGAGTCTAATTGAGGAGAACCATTCCCGATCCAGGCATTATTGTTGCTTCGAGATACTAACTACATCCAAACGCTTATAGCAAGGCGGAAAAATTGTAAACACCGGCGAGATAGTAACAGTATAGAAGTACGGACTGTGATTCAGTTAGATGGTATCGATTTCTTGCCGGTGCATACGTCTTACTCGCTTCATTTACGAATGGGACACATACGTCCACCATTTGTGCACTTAAAATCCACTTTAAAAGCGCTACACGCACGTAGCAACGACCCTCCTGATGAGAGATGTATCTAAGCACAAGAACGAAACGGAACAATCCTAACCTTATTAAACCAAGCTTCATCACAATGCTCACTCTGATGATGCCACTCACTAGTCAAGAATGTGTTCGTTAGAAAACACCAAGTGGGATCACACTAGTTCGATATGTCTACCATCGGTTACACAGGACATCTGGCTGTGAATCCAAGGTATCGATCAGTCAAGGACAATACATGTTTAGTCCAAAAGAGCAGTGCAGTCTTAGCAGCTCACAACTTGTAGTTCATTTCATTCAAACATATCACACGGCTTCTGAGAGAAGAACGTACAATCGCAAGAACCATGCAAAGTAACCAATCAAACAAGTAGGTTATGAAAGACAGGAACGAGCTAATGTATACAACACTTCAGCGAGGTCACTGCATTTGAAATATGCAGTCCTTAGTCAGCATATAACCCGCACAACGTGTGTTGCTGACTGCAACTATAAGAGAAAGCATACGCAATAGCAACATAATGCAATAAAATTGAGAGAACTAAAGTGGAGGTGATAACTGACTTTGCTGAGACTTCTCTTGATTTGGTGGATACGTGCTGTTGGACATTAAACCTATATATATATATATATATATATATATATATGTAATGTACAATCGTCTCTCTATTCGAAGGAAAGTGTACCATAAAGCAACGTCGAACACCGGAGTTGAATTCCACCTCGTTACAAACGCAGTCAAGTGTCTTCGGCATAGATGTGCAAATCTGTAGGCGGTGCCGGACATAAGCATACATCACGTGCCAAGAGTAATCAAGCTGAGGGAACTGTCACCTGTCAAAGCAATTCTTATTCGCCTCTGTGACTATGAACTTTACTGAAAGCGGAAAGTAATTCAAGCACTATACCTTTTCTCGTGAGCGACTGACAATGCAACGCACGTTTAAGTGACGCAAGCTTACTAACGAAATGGCCTAATTAAACTGTTCGACTGTTTTTGTTGACAATAACTGATTCATTTACCGTTTTTCTGACTGAATTTGACATCTATCAAAAATTTAACCTTCTATCAACTGGAGTTTCATTGTCATAAAAGTGAAAGTATTGGGGAAAGAATAGACCCACTGAAAACATGCTTGTGTACATCTTACAATTTGGAAACCCCTTTAAAAAAGCAAATCGGAACCAAACGGTGCTAGTGGAAGAAATTAGGCTCAAATAAATGACAAGATTGGGATTAAAAGTGAGCGGAATTTCAGTTCCACGTTGACATGGCACGATACGACATGCAGGGACTAAGACAACAGACATCCACTGGGAATTGCCACTATCCTACCGACAGACAGACACACCAGGGAGTCATGCGGAGCAGCCACCATTTCTAGCTGACTGAGGACGGACGCAGTTTTTTGGAGACGGGTTACTAGGGTAAACAATAAGTGTATCGATTGCATGAGATGAGCAGATGGGATTAGTTCGGTAGCTTTTTACAGATGACAAAGTAGAGTTAATCTAGGTTTACCTCAGATCGCAATCAGGCAGAAATGAATTGTACAGGTCATCACAGCTGACATGCTCAACCACCAAAAAGTAAGGTCGATTGTCAATGGTTTTGAATACTGGCTCAGATTGGTGGTCCTTTAAAAGCTGAGAATGACGTTTACATGGAATAATTCACCATGTGATATCATCGCTCAACTGACCATAAAGAAACCATGGAAGCACTGTACAGCTGTTTCATCCTTGTTAGGAATCATCAGCAGTGCATATGGACCGCGCCCGAACTGGGATGCGAACCCGAACAAGGACGAACGATTCTGAGTCGAACGCCTTAGCCATTACGCTACCGGGCAGGCTCTGAACGGTTTGTTCAACTTCACCACATGATGTTGCACCTATCCGTCACTGATTTGCACGGTTACTGTCCGTTAGATCAAGCGATCGACCCCTACTGATAGATGACTTCTCTGCAGGTAGCCTAAGTACGACGAAGGCTTTGGATATGACCTACAGAGCTTGATTACTTGATACATTTTAGTAGTAGGAGAGATTGAATGTTTTCATGAAATAATTCCTAGTTCGGGCGCGGTGGATATGCGCTGCTGGTGATTCCTAACAAGGATGAAACAGCCGTACAGTGCTTCCATGGTTTCTTTATGGTCAGTTGAGCGATCATATCACATGGTGAATTATTTCATGAAAACATTCAATCTCCTACTACCAAAATGACGTTTACGTTGAAAACGCTTCATCAACAACTGAAGTTCTGTTGATGATAAAACATGTGGGATCTAAACGTCAGGTTTGGTGATTACAAAGAGCCGCAAGTGTTACCGTCACTTTCTCATTTTTATGCGAGCATTTTCAGCCTTGCGTAACGGACTGCATCTTGATATTGTCTGATTGCTACTGCGTAGCGATATTCACATCAAAGATACATTGAGGCTCGAAGTCTAATTAACCTAGCATAATCTTTGCAGGAATAATTTGTTTTTCGTGTTGTGTGACAGATGTTGGCTACTTCTATATTACAGGTTTTCTCAACGTAACTCAATTGCACGGAAGTTTATTAGACTGAGTGGAACCACTCGGCGAAATCCAAAATCAGAGCATGCTTTAGCGAAAGTGCATGATACCCCACCATCCGAAACCTTGGCCTAAACGGTTTGTCGACATTGGAATTAAGTTGAGTAGACGAGATTAATTCCCGACTTCGACATTCATTCTGATAGCCTGTCATGACCAGATTGATTACAAGTGTGACCACTTGAAAGCAGACCCATTAGCCTAGTTCGACCTATTCGGAATAGTCTACTGGTCAGTTTTAATATTTCGCAGTCACGTCCATTGACAGACGTCCTTAACTCATCTCCTATCCACTATTTGCCTCGGAGAAAAGCTCATACAGAGGAAGTGGATCCGGAGATGGATGTCATACATATCCCTATCACCTCAACCGAATCGAATTATGTGTCTTTTCGACCGTACAAGATATGTGACCTAATAGTAATTTACATCTAACCTCAGAGTTGCCAAGGGAATTTTCTAACGACATCCCACCAATGCCAAGCAAACATTGTTATTTAAGCACAGACAATCTTCGGACACCTGTTGTTAACTACTCTATTTGTTAGCTATATGTCAGGAGAGATCTTACTATCTCTGTCCAAACTCGACCTCCGGTCGATTACCGGATGTCATGAAGATGAAAACAATAGCGCAAATTGGATGAAGCGCCGCCGCAAATACAGAAGGATCACTTGGTGTTTACCATTCATCTGTGGTGTCGGCACGACGTTCCACTTTTGACTAAAGGTCGAGCTAACGTTACATTTACAAGATTGTTGCAACATGGCTCAGAAACCCAGCCGGTAAAAACAGATATCCGAATGCTATCGGTGTCGGAGCGCTCGTGCCTGAAAGTATCACTCAACTGAGGTGGGAATATTGTCTTAATATACCACAAGTGACACGTAGGGCATTGGTATAGTCAATCGAAAAAGCATTTGATTTGAGCACGTTGAGGCGCTGGATACGTGTTACGCATGCTCGCAGAACGACATCCTCGGTATGCATTGCTGTTTGAAGTATTCATCGGCTGGAAGAGGAGTATAGATGATCAAACCATAACGTGGCGAAATTATATGAAAACCTCAACCAATGGGCTTTACCATTATCGGCCATTATTTACCTTTAAAAAGCAGGAAGAGGCGCTCCGATACTTGCGTTTCTGGCCATACCACAGGTTAAAATGGAAAGAAATCTACAAGATTCCTTTCTAGTCGAGAAAAAGTATGACTCTGACAGTGGTATGTGTAACGCGTCTTGAATAATTAGCGGAGAGCAAAAGCCTGACCGATGCAAGCTCGACCTGGACGTAATCCGGCTTGCTGCTCGTGAACCAGTGTCAAAGGCCGCAGTATTATCGAAGCCATTGAAATTAAAGTGACCCACGATGGTTACAACAGTCACTGGACATTCCCTTCTGAAACATTAATACAAAGTCACTGGCTCCATGATAACGGAATACGCTCCTCATCCTAAGTGTCAGCAAGGAGGTAAGTGTCACAACCAAGGCTTTTCTACCCAGTTCGAAAAAAACTGAAGGGAGTTTATCGGGACCAACTGTTTAGTCAAATGTCCGACTCTATTTCCAATTCCCTTGAAATGTCAAGTGACAGCTCCCAAGGATTCACAGCTGTTCGTGTGAGAGTAACTGTATTAGCGTGAGGCCAAAAAATACCCCATGAATTATTCAGCGCAACGGCTGAGTCTTACGTGTATACAATAAATAAACTCTCCATTTCCATTCCAAACCGTTTCATTGACCGAAGTTCGTCTTCCCGGTATCGTGAATAAGCTTAGACAGTTATGAACTATTACCTGAAGTAACTGCTAATTCTATTTATTCGGTTACCTTAACCTACCAGTTATCGCGATCTTCCACAAGGCTTGTTATTACTTGACGCTGCAGATATCATGGTATCACCTCCGTACAGTTTGACGGACCCAGTGCCCCAAAGGAAACTTGCTGCCAAGTGTGCTGCTCGTTTGGTGTGATTCCAGTAGTCATCTATATCGCATTCTCAAGCTCGTCTGACAGTTGATCATGGCAACTGGTTCGAACATCTGGATCGTGCAGACATCGCACGGCGAACCAAGTTTACCGTTTGTGTCGATGACCAATGAGCTGAAGATAAAACAGCATTAAAACCAACACAGTCCAATTATATATAGGTGAACCGAAAGAATCTACAAAACTGCACCAGTGGCCGCTTTTTTGACTTGCCTGAAACACGAGTGCAGTGGAAGAGGCATGCCCCTTAGTCATTAGGGTCCACTAGACGGGGGGGGGGCAATGTTGACCCTGAAACCTGGAGTGGGACAGAACCATGTAAGATCTCACTAAGGCAGTTATGGTTACGAACCGGACGACAGCGAGTTGTCGTCTACCACCAGTGACGGGCAGATCTTGGATTCGGAACTCTGACCCTCTGGTGGCAGACGCCGAATCTAATTGACCACCTCGACCTGATAGAAAATTCCTGTAAACTTAGAGACTAATGTGCCGGAAATAAGCACTGGGTAGGAATAATCAATTGTCTGTACAAAACTGGAGAAGCCTAGCGTTATCTGTATACTAAGCGGGCAAGGAGGAATGCCCATCAAAACAAGGTACACTTCGTTTTCGCACCAAAATGTTAGAGCTTTTAATTCCACGACTGAGTGTCGAGTTCGCTTTAGAACTCCTTCTTCTGCATATCCGTGCTACTGTCTGTTGGAGCAAATGTCGAGACGACAAACAAGCTATGCATAAGACAAAGGTTCTTCCGAACGTCAAGTGACCCCTACAGTCTTACGGCGTATAACTATTAAACGAGATTCAGTTCAAAATAATCGTTTCAGCTCTGTCAGTCATGACTATCCTGAAACATTTTGACCCGCAGCGCGAGCTGCTTTGTTTTTCGATGCGCGAAGGAAATAGGACGATAAGATACGCGATGCATTTACTTGAATTGTACTACCGGAATCATGAATTCGCGTCACACTGATGCAGAAAACATCAACCTCCGATGATTCCATTGGCTGATTAGCATGAGAGTATGTAAATTAAAAGAGCTAAGATTCAGAGGTCGATGAAGTTTGATAAAACGCACGGGATTAGAAACCATTCATAGAATTTTTCAACTGAGTTACGAGTGCAAATCAATCCCCAGCTGGGATGACTAGGAGATTAGTTCTTTAGTACTGCACTTATGAATTTTTGAGGCGTGACTGAATCTTCGACTGAATCGCCTTTTGGTATTGCGCAAGCCATCACAACACATCAAGATGAGGTTTCTCAAATAGGTCCAGTTAGGTAAACGAGGTGGAGTGCGAGACCCACCAGCACCATGGTTGGAGACCTCGGATGGCATAGCTAAGTGTCATATTCAGCGTTGTTTTGCACTCGAAAAGCAGTGGCTTTTCTACAGTTGTTCTCATCCATGGTTTCACGAATTTCATTTCACAACTATTCGATGACGCGAGGCAGCAACCAGCAGTGGTTACGTGGATTAAGCGTCTGCCACTCCAAAAAATCAGAGGTTCGAATGTCAGATCCGCCGATCACGCTGTCTCCCGGCTCGATACCGCATCTGACCTGCTGAGATTTCATGTGGCTTTGTGCCACTCCAAGTATCAGTGCCACGGTTTCCAGCTCCCCTGCTCCCATATTGTGAGGTTCTTGTGATACTGGAGCATGCCCCTCACACTGCAAGCATGCCTCAAGCACTATAACCGGTCGTGTGCTTCCGGAGAAATTTTGTTCATCCATCCGCATGCGAAGTATAAAACTAAGAAGAAAAACCAATACTTTTGGGCTTTGTGTCCCCCTTCTGAAAGTTAGCCTTGCCTGACCGACGAAAATCCTCCGACGAATCATCATGTGATTCTTAAATGGAATCACCATCCATTCACACTCCTAACGAATCAAACGAGATTCTAGTGAGATTTAGACGTTGAATTCAGAAAAAAAACAATATTGTAACGAGAAACTGTAAGTTTAATTTGAGAACAAGAAGCTGTGCTCTCACTGACCAGTTGAACACATCAGTCACCAGACCATGATTAGTTGCCTATCCCCTCACAACCTTCACAAGAGCTGGGGCAGACCTCATTCGGGCATCACCATGCACGCTAATGGACGGGCGCCAACACAGTGCGATGCTATGCCGTACGCCAATCTGTGCGAGTCGACCAAGGGGCACGGCCGCTTGTGTTAGTTCTTTTCACGAACAGTGAAGAGACAGGCGACGAATCATGGATTGGTGAATGATGTGTTCAACTGGTCGATGAGAAACATCAAGAGCGAGGGAGATTTAGCACAGCCTCTTGTTCCCAAATTAAACATGCAGCTTCCAACATTCGCTTTACAGTTTCTTATTTCAATGTATTTTGTTCTGAAATAAATCTTGAAGTGGTATAGTTGCACTAGTTGTGAGAACTAAAACTGATTGAATGCAAGGCAGTTGTATATGCAAATTGGATATCGCCAGGCCTTTCCATATAACACCTGATGCATGGATGTAATCGAAGGGGCAAGTCACAAGACCGCCTGGGGGCCGCTACACGATAGGGGGACCGGCAATCACGACCCGAAACGTGGAAGCATGGAGGACCACATAATATTCCAGTGAGTCAAGTATGATAACAACCTGGGTGGCAGCGAGTTGCCACCCACCATCAAAGTGATGATCGGATCTGGGGTTGGAACATATGATCTGTTCGGGGTGACATAGGCCTAATCCAATTGGCCAGCGCTTGTTATCTCATCCGACGTATAGTCGCTGCACATCATCAAGACACATTGAAAGATAACGAACAGGGCTGTAAAAGTCTACCCATATCCTTACCACAGATAGATCTTATCAATTTGCATAAAAGCAAGTCCCCATAAACTTACTTTTTATTACATGTTCCAAGCATGAGCGCAACGGAAGGGGAGAACCCCACAGTCGCTAAGGCTCAATACGTGAAGGAAGGACAGGCAGCCATGAGCCTGAACCTTCGAGTGGCGTAGAAGCACATAAGGTCAAATTAAGCCAAGTGTGTTAACGAGCCGGACCGCAGCGAATTGAAGGTGAAGATATTTAGACCAATTTTGAGTGGACAGATCACACGTTAAGAATCTGATGCTAGGGTCACGTGAAGTCCTTGTGTTGGGGTGCACAAACAAATCACATGTGAAAGATTCAGCACATTCGAAATTAGACTAGAAAACGTTTTTTCGGATAGAATGCCAATCCGGGCATTCATGACATTCAATAGATACCGCAAGTCTGCATACACAGGCACACACAGTAACGCCCCTTGGTAAACACTCATGAAACCATGTGCGAAGTGTAAAAATCCCCTCAACCGGGAACTTTAAAAAACTAATGAATACGATCGTAGTGTGCACCAAGCAGAAAGAGCGAGGCGGAGCGGAACCAAACCAGAAAAATTTGAACTCACGTGATTACCTCATTTTGCTTGTTATCCGGAATTGGTAAAATTCGGATCGCGAGTTATTAGAGCAGTACGCAATATATTAACCAAAATTTACTGAGAGTTAGTTTTCTCGGGGAAGCAAGGGGGAACTAATTCTCGGCTAAACAAAAGGCGGACAGAAATCGGTAGTCTAACTTGACGGAACATATTTTACCAACAATGTCAAGTATTCCCAAGCTGCGGCTCAAGATGCTGCCAATGGTCCAAAATTAAACAAACTATTGAAAACAAGCAGATCACACAATCGCCGGGGATATTTTGAGTAAACAGTAGAACTAACTATCTGGGAATTAACGTACAGTGATACCATTGTGATAAGACTAGGCAGCACTGCAAAGCCGCAAGAATTGTGAAAATGGCAGGCAGCTTTCAAGGTCTGTAAGACTGTTATTTTGAATGGGTTACTGGTTATAGCTGCTACGAGAGATGCTTCGCGCCTTGCAGCACTTAAATAGACAAGCAGGTGAGAGTCGCACACGGATACAAACATCCGGCAGGACTCAGATACCGATCAAACTAATACCTACCAGACTTATCTCACCTGCAAACCGAGATCTTTAGCGTCGACTACCTGGTGTTATCGTTGTGCTCAGCTTCCCCCGTTCTGTGCCGTTCTGAGGAGCACGTTTGTCTTGTACCCTAACAAATAACGTAGTAGTATGAAATTCACCCGGACAAGAGCAAGCTGAAAATGCCGACAACAGAATGAAGCATGTTGGTACCAGCGAGGAATAATAACTTTGAACACATATATATATGTTGAAGAAAAAAGAATAAAGGTGTACAATGAATTGCGAAATATTTATTGTGATGTTTCGATCCAAACTAGGACTCGATATCAAACGTGAGTGATTTGATGTGCGAATGAGACGACCAATTCAGCATGTGCTTATATATAGTGCATTGCCTGTTCCTTTATCGTACGGTACCAGTCTTGTTTGATTTTGTCAGGGTGACTCAATGTTTGTCGATCGCAGTGTTCGTCGAACAAAGTGCTTTTAGAACCCTTTATATATATATATATATATATATATATATATATAATCATTCACAAATCTTTGCACAAACCACGTGCCATCGAAGCCATGCCGAAGGAGAAAAACATGAGAAAAAGAGGTGCAACCAAGCGGACTAACCTAAAAGGCAGTAGAACGACTTAATGATCTCGCAGCTTATTGGAAGCTGGTGACTGACGGCTTAGTTTATACGACCTTCGGATGAGAAGAGACATCCTAGGTATCCAATTCACCCTCCGCTACAACATAGGCTGGTGAGCAAACGGTCGTATACTTATTGAGTTGTCCGTGGTTGGTTTGGGAACAGGAATTCGTTATCTAACGTAGACTACTCACCCCAAATCAGTTAATCGGTTGAGAGCACTGGGCATTCGCCCCCGTCCCCGCACTTTGGTGAAAACTCGTAATCACGAGAAAGCAGTGTATAGCATCCACTAAGTAGAGGATATTTGAGATGCACCTGAAAGCATTTCGAGAGACACCCAGGGAGAGCAGTCAAATCGGGGCCTGATGCACCCACTCAAGAACATGCTGAAGCAAAATCTAAACAATCTACTCCGCAAACTAAAGCAGACTGTAGGAACGTCAGAGGAAATTGACTGTTCTTGAGAAACTAGAGCCCGCGAACGCTTTCAGGTCGCAGACCCAGTAAATCAGAAACGAGGAACGCTTTCTGAGCTTGCGTTTAGAACATCGAGTTGAAGATGAGCCTAGGCCAACCACATCGCTATTAGCTACTAAACATGGGCCTGTTAACAAGACAGTAAGGAAACCATTTTTGCTTAGCGTTCCAAATGCAGGGTATATATACATAATAGGGAAAGTGGATAAGAGGGAGGAATAATAATAAACAACGACAAACCAATTAATTCTTTTGTCTGTTTTCACCATTCACATTCTGCACTTTGTTTTCGGTGGTTAGTTGAAGGGAACGAGTTCTACAGACCGCGCCACCGACTCCGATACTGAGCCATATCTCCCCGCGTCTTCAATCATCAACATTCCTCATTGCTGGAAATTCCCGCTAAGTGTTTCATTGTATGCGAGCCACCGCCAGGGAATCAGTGGGTTGGTGCGGAATAACATATGGCGCTAACTGTACGCCTGTCCTCGAGCGACAACGGTGACGCATACTGAGCTTGAAAGTTTACCTGATCTCCCACGACAGCCATTTCGACAACTGTTCGCGAACACGTCCTCTGGTCTACCACCGAAGGCAGGGGTCTGTAAATGGCGCGCTAAGACTACTCTTTACCAAGGCCGTGGGAACATGGTCCAATAACGCCTATCTGAGAATTTCGAATTCCGTTCTCCGAGACTTCGCATTGCGAGCTGGACTCCTCGCTGATAAGTCGATTATTGCCATCATATTAAAGAAGGGTTTTTGTAGTGGCTGTGTCAAACACCACGATAGAAGCTAAATTCCAATTATGACGAAAATTAGCGTTTTTCATTCGCAATTATGAATGAAACTTCGTCGAGGAAAGTATTAACATGTTTAACCATAAAACTATCATATTTTGTTGACCTCAGCCAACAAGGCTATCTGAAAAGACTCCAGTTCCCTTTCACGATATAAAGTACCGAATAACTTAGCGCGTCTCGCAACGCAGACCGCGCATATACCTCAAATGAATTACCAGTCTCGGTTAGGTATCCCGTTTAAAATGTCTTAGTCAAAAGTTGTGGACCGTCTTTCAGTGAACTTCGAGGAGTGCTGTGAAGATACTCATGCTGAACTACTGATGGTTTACACATTGCGTACCGCAAAGGCTTGATGCACCTATAATACGCAAATTGTACTTATAATCAGATAATAATTCACGCATCCACAAACACTTCCGGACACGGAATGACGCGTTTGAAATCGAATAAACAATGATCACCAGGACCCAAATAGACCATGCGGCAGGTTCGTCCCAGGTGTTGTGTGGTGAATTATGGTAATGAGGTCAACGAAATCATGTTTTTGACTGATATTTTTGGTCACGTCATTGAACTGACTTCATGATCAGACAGCCAAATTGGGTGGATCTCGGAGAGAGCACCGACAGTGGAAAATTACTGGACCACATACTCATGTGGGCTAGTGCGCGTGAAACGCTGGCTACTATGAGTTATGGACATGATTCCAGTACTGATGAGAGAACAGTTCCCGCGTAGTTAGCGTCCGTGAGATTCCATAAGGATGCCCCCTACAACATATAACGAGCTAGACAGTGAGAAAATTTTTTTCTAAATTTGAATCAGACTGAAAGCTGTAGGGCTATTTTTCGTGACTGATGAACAGTGTCTATGACAAGGCTCGCAGTGCATGGGCTGTACATTTGAGGAGAAGCAAGTTGCAACGATAATTAGTTGCATCTGATAAACGGAATGAACTTACCCAACAATTCGCTCTGCACGGACTTGGGCCTCATTGATGGTTATTTGATTAGCATCAGCCTGGAGAAAAAAAGTACGGAAAAATCACAGGAACACGAACGGTCAAGTCCTGAACAGAGCCGAATATGATGCGAAAGAAAACAAAAAATATCAAGTTAATTGGACCCAAAACAATTTCCGCAGTGAAAGACTACTTGGCAGAGAACCAGATAGATATCGATGGCTGGCGGTCTGATGCAAATGATCAGATTTTGGTATCGCTGATTTTGTTTCCACGTTATTTCCCAATGAGATTTTTCACCTATCCATATGTCTAAATCGATTTCGAATCAAGTGTTGAAAATTTGGAATTATCAATACGTTCTAAGAAGACGTGCGAAATCTAACTTTTCTACAGACCGACTTCATCACCGACCAGTAGGAAAGCCTGCTGAGTAGTCAGTGTGAAGGATAAACCCAATACTCAAACAGACCTGAATGGCCAAGATATACGAAATTCGATACACGTCCACTGCAAAGTACTTTAACTAGGAGTCAGTACATGGAAGGGAAATTAGGTCAGCATTTCAGAAACTAACTAATTTAGAATATCTACTGTTCCACTTTATATTGTTCAGTTTCCACCGTCTTTTTTACATGCAGCGACGAAGGTCGATGCAATTAGTGATGAAATACTGGATTTTCAATTTGACGCTGACCCGAGAGGAGTACACTAAACTCAAGATGATTAGAATAAGCAATACCGAAACAAATAGTGGTACGACTCTACCACTTAATCGATCAATGTTGCACCATATTATGCGAAAACAGTGACGCAAAAAGACGGATAAGTAACTATGAAAAGTTAACCGAATCAGAGATAATAATCGAAATCAATAAATAGGTAGATAAGTTCACGTCGGAGCCTCAGATCGGGTGCTAAGTAGTTCCCAACGAAATTGGAAAATCTCAAACAATAAAAAATAGCCGCTAACAACTGGTGATAAGTCAGAGATTCCACTCAAAAATAACGGCTGAATTTAAAAATGAAGGTACAATTTAAGGGAAACTCTGGAACTATCCAAGTTCCAGAGTTGAAAAAATTTCCTAGAGCATCAAGGAAAATCGACTTTGCTTGCTATTGGTTACTTGGTGATTAAGGGTTTTCTATTGTCACCCATCCCAACGTTAAGCGAACGGCAAAAGTCGGTTACCACCCTATAGAACATATCAGTAAACTATGATGGTAAGAAGTCGACTGCATCCGTAATACTATGGGTTTTCGCAAGGAGATTAGTTTTGAATTCATGATCATCCGAAAACGAGAGCAGTTTCGAACTGTCTCGTGGGACTTCTTGGTAGAAGCACTGTTCGTTATTATTCGCATCCGTCGGACGCGAAAATCACGGGCAACAATTCGTCTACAAAAGTTGGTAACAGTCCCTTCAATTTCACTGTATAGTTATTTCAGCCGGAATCGCTATTCCAAGCGGAGATACCTTGCAAGCATTTAATTCATTTCTGACTTGTGAGAAGATCTGTGGAACCAGACGAATTTTCCGATTCCCGACGCAATAATAGGCCACACACCGACCAGGCCATTTTCTCGCTCTGGTCGACACGTTACGAATGCGATCGATAACCGTGCACAATAAAATTCGTCTTCGAGCTGTATTGCCATGCTAATTACAACCCTACTCTGAATGCAACTGAGCCGGTTTTTTGATTAGTACGTCTTCATGCCACTAGTGAAATGAGAGTGGACAAGTGACAGAGTCCTAATTTGAACCCACCAGTATTGCTTCCAATCTGGTCGTGCTTTGCGTACGACACCGGACCGCCATGAACCACAAGTAAGACTGCGGTATCAATGACGCAAGTCAAAAACCAGGTTCTTGCAACCCCATAGTAATCTGCATACTTCTAACTTTAGGAAGGCGAATGACTACGCGTCTACGCCCCAATAGAGATCAAGGGACATTAGGATCCGTATCGTGTGGGCGAAACACAGAGTGCGCTTGCATTTGAGTAAGGGATATTTCTTGAAATTATCTGTGGTCACAATTAATTCTGAGGATTTTTCTCCAAATTGGTTATTTACGGAAAGGTACAGATGGTGGTATCGTTCATCTAGATGCAAATTGTGATGGACGGTCAGCGAACATAAGAAACCGTGTGGATGGTATGATCTTTTATGTCAATCGAAAGTGATGGGCATGATTCTAATTGCTACACATTAAACGAAAGTACTACTAACGTCTACTAGGGTGAATGAATAATAATAATAATGCTGCATCTAAAGGCCAATATTATTCACTGGTTTCAAAATTCAACCTCAGTCACTAAATGGCGATTATTACAACCCGAAGGCCAGAAATCCGACCTCTATCACCGCAGGTGACTTTGATGACGGATGAGAGTTCGCAGTGGTCCGGCCCATTACTAAGCTTGAGTTACTGAGTCCCAGGTGAATCCATTCCGCTGCAAGTTTCAAATTGGAGATTACCAATACTGCTCCAAAATGTAGCAGGCCTTCGAAAATATGAATCAAGCTTTTCCGACAACGCCAATGTGAGCACGCAGTAGAAAATCTCACTTTCCGTTAAGATACAAAATTTGGCAAGCATGTATCAGTTCATAAAGGTAGGTGCCTTACAACGAGACCATGCTAACGGAATTCACTCGAGATGTCACCAAGACTGAGATTCAAATGAAAATTATATGAATCCTAAAAAACGCATGAAAATAGGATGCAACTGAATATCTTATGAATCAAAAATCGCTCTATATATCTTCATGAAAAAATTCACGTGATATCAACACTCAACTCGCCGTTAAGAAACCATGGAAGCACTGTACAGCTGTTTCGTCCTTTTTAGGAATCGTCAGCGGTGCATATCTACTGGGGCGCGAACCAGGGACGAACGATTTTGAGTCGAACACCTTAGCCATTAAGCTACCGGATAGGCGACAGACGAATAAAGTTTACCCGTCATACGGTACATAGGACATGACTCCACGTTTTAGAAAGAACAGCTTGTACATGAGTGCAGTGGTGATAAACGACTATTCGCTGTGTCCGGCTACGGCTGGTTCTAGGAGACTCCAAGTTTTGCTTTGTCTTTGAAGGATAGGAGTTGGATGTAGCAAGTGAGTTTTGTTACTTGGACTGTCGCATCTCAGCAGGTGGCTGCACATCGGATGGAGTGTCTTTGCTTATGCTCGACTGGTATTTACCACTTTGAAACATCTGTGACGACGGCGCAACATTCGGTTATGGATCAGCAGTTGAGTATAAACTGCGGCGGTAAGGTCGATCCCGTTATACAAATCAGCAGTATGGTCTTAGAAGGGAGATGTACGAGGATTTTCTGTCTTCCAGATCGCACGTCTGCACAGAACACGGTGAGAAATTTTCTTTAAGCAACTGAGGTTAGGTGAAGGATATTGGGTCGCAGAACTTTGTTGATCGAACAGGTGCGGAATGAGGTTTAATTGATGTGATTGAAGCATGGATTACGCATGCTCACAGATCGGCTCCCTCTGTATAGGCTATTCACCACCGCAGGAAGATGGATCAAGGAGACCAGTTCATGAGATGGCGAAAAGATATGGGAACCTTAATCAGTGCACTGTGCCGAGTTAGGCTACCGAATTGGAGGTTCACGTGGTGACCAGAGTTATTGGATGATATTGCCAAATGCGGTGGTCATTGATGTCCCCGTATTCGATATATTTTCACTTTCCTATAGTTCTTTTCAATTACGATCTCATGAATCTTCTCTCACTATTGTTCGATTCCGTGAGGCAACAACGAACGTCAGAGTGCGTTATCTGAAGTTGGATGTCGTCAAAACTGAACCGGATTTACAGGACGATCTGAGGATCACACAGCACGCTGGGAATGAGTGACTGGTGACTGATCATATGCTCTTCAGTACCAAGTACATCCCACCATCAAATATCCCTGTGAACAGTGTTCTGCGCTCCTCGTGTCGGCCGAAGTTGGTCTGTAATCACCATTTAGCCATCTATCCCAGAGTGACTACCAAAGAACACTTTGTAAGGGCAGTAAGCCATCACATCCATCACTTTAACCAAAGATCAACGCAATTGTGATGATATCGCATCGATTACACCACTCGATAAGTTGAGCGATTAGTGAGTGTTAACCACCGGAAACCAATATAATTGATTTGATTTTGATTAATAAACCAATTTTTTGCGCCTGCTTAATTTAGCTACTCTCTTTCTCTCTCTCTCTCTCTCTCTCTCTCAAGAACTAGAACTAGCGGGAGCTGGAAATAAAATCGATTATCGATTGACAAGTTGAAACCAGAGCAGATGTCTTCTTCCCTTTCATGCGTCATAAAACACAGTCAACTTGGTGAAAAGCGTCGGATCACCAACGGAAAATAGTGCATGCAACTGTCTTGGTTGAGGCTAGGTGAAACTAAACATCGCTTGAGCAAAATGCTTCGGTAAAATCAGCGGCGATTCGGAAGTAATAACTTAATCGAGATAATCGTTCATTGATTACTAGGCCCACGTTTTAAAATTCAACTAGGCCAAAATGGCTGAAAGCAAAAGAAAAAGAATTTGAACAGAAGCGGAGAATAGTAAATAAAAAAAATTCATATCAGTTTAAACTACTAGTGATTAACCACTGTAATTTTTGCTGAGTAGAACTGGATTCAAATGCCAAGGTATAAGTAAGTTCGACAGGACAAGCCCTGACCTACATGCACGCTTTCAAAGTATTGCAGAAAATCACGTGTCACCAAATGGAAGAATGTGAAGCCAGCGACCTTTAAAACAAAGTACTGAAAAGCAACGGATTCCAACTATTAGTCGAACTAGTTTGACGACAATACGCTTGAAATACGGCTGAATTGTTGAACGAAAATATGCATCTATAATGCTGAAGGACCGACGTGCCGATGCTAAACATGAACGACCTAGTGAGAGTTTAAAATTCACAACTCACCTTGCGGTCGATACGATCAAGCAATTGGTTGTGAGTGCGAATTTCTTGTCCCATGTCGCCGGCCATAGTGTGCAATTCACCCACCATTGCGGCAACCTGTGTCAAATTTTCTTCCATCTCGTCTTCTCGCGCATCATTAGTAATCCTGAAATCGAAGTTAGTTGCATGGATCAATGTAAAAAAAGGCACGCTGATGATATCGGTTGCCCGACCAAACTAAGCGAGAATCAACAAAAACACGATGGTGGAATATGTCTGAAAGATGCCCATGATAACATGTATAACAACAGTCCGGCGATTCTCACGGAGTTCACAAATCACATAGGGAAAACACCAAGTCATGCAGTTAGAGATGAATAGCACTGATCACGGGCAGCGATTTATGCTAGTTAAATCTTTATGGTTATATGATTGGCTAACTCACGGACCGATAAACGGCGCTTTCTTAACGCACTTAGTTGATACTGAGCAAGGAATTAATTCAGCGTTGCCTACCACGTCACCGTTAACAAATATAAAACCGTTCAGCTGCGCACACTGTCGATAGCTGAAGCTACAGAGATCACGAAGTTAATTCTCGACCTATGCGCTCACAGCCGTCGGGTCCGGACATTTCAACTGCCGTGGCCCGAATGTGACTATCACAGTCACCCACAGGATATGAGCTAACCAAACATATAACGATGACAATTTTATAGTTATCAGTGTGAACACTTACGGATATCGGAGATACTTTCAGATACAATTTCACTGACCACTGGGAAGTGGGATCTATAAACCTACCATAGTTTCACCAACTATTAACCCAAAATGGTTTTGTTCTGTATTTAGTTGCTAACTCCTAATGAAACAAGCGGCAGTAATCAAGCGAATAAGATAGTGGAACCTGGACGTAAAGGTACTGGATATGAACCCTCCAAACGCTGGTCAAATTCCTCACTTGGCCGCGACTCTTCCTGAAAAATGGCGTACAGTGTTGTTTTGTCAATAAAGGAAGCAAAAAGGGATGATGAAAAAATCAAAGTGAAGGCACCAGATGCAGACAAAACACAGAACTTCTGGGAAAAACTATGTACCTTTAGTTAACGGCATCGAATATCCTCAACCATTAAAGTCAGTAGACGTCGTGAATCTCAAGCCGCAATTGTAATTTCTGTTCGATCAAGACCGCTGATTTAGATTCGCAATTATATAAGTCGTATCACGAAACAATGAAATCAACATGGCCATAAAACTTGGCCCGGAAGATGTGTGTACAAGAAGAGGTCTGCAGACAAAATGAACGTTTTAGTCAGCTCACGCATCAAGTGGTTGCTGATTGGAAACGCTCTACACCTGACAAAGCACCGGTGACACAATTTTTGAACTATATTCAGAAAAATGAGGCCAGCCAATTGTTACACGAGCTCTAATAGTTTTCATGTATTTTCAACTCTCAGGACTGCTTCTGAGGAAAAGAGGAAGATCAACCTAGCCACTTGGCAGGTAATGGACAAATGATGTACATGCCACCATCAGACACTTCGCGACTCGCTCATGCATACTAACTATGCAAAAGGGAACTTTCTTCGGCAGCACTGGTCGAAGTCACTGAGTCAATCGCAAAAAGCCTGAAGAAACTCCAAATAACTTCATAACGACCGATGGAATCCAATGGAGCATTATATAAACTATTTTTGTTAACTTTATTTGGTGGTCATTATGATCCCCGGTCTGTCAGTGGGCATCGTACTACACAGCTACCAAAATCGAAGTAGAAGGTCTACTTAGGACGACCAACCTTGAACACTTGACTAAACAATTCAATACACACGGTAGCAGAGTCACAAAACCTACTGGGAGCAAGTGACTCAGTGAATCCTTTCGTCACAGGCGCTTGAGCTTCTTGCTTTGCCCGTAAGTGTCTTTGGGTCAGGGACTAGCCAACTGCTGTAGACCGACAACGAACAATAAAACATCTCGACAGCCCGCCGTCCGTTAGCCTTCTCTTTCAGATTTTAAAAACAACACCTCTGACAGATGTGAGGTGGACTGCCTCCGCAGAACCGTTTAGAGGAACGGGCGATCGGGAGTATTTCCGGAGGCGTTTACTGCAAGTGACAGCCGCGCAAACTATGACCGTACTGAATTTTGAAAAAGATTAGGTAGGTTCCAAGATATTGCGAGTTGTTAACTCGGTGAGATTGACACCAATGCACAGAAAGGACGGTTTCATCCACTATGATAATAATAATAACAATAATAATAATAATAATAATATTAATAATATAATTTGATTCCGTTTACAGTAATTTGTAGAACTCCTAACCTTCATCCCTCGATTAATAACGTGTGATTTCTTAGTAAATCTGATAAGAAACCCGACCCTAAGGCCATCCGGTACTTTTCTAATTTTACCACAACTGACGCTTGTATTTCACCACCTCCAACCTCAACAACTAACTTTTCTTTCCCATCCGTTATCACAACGAAATATATTTACCGACGAGCAGAAAATCAAAACATAAGGCGCGTAGCATTCTGCCCAGGGTCTTCAAAATAACCCATGAATTTGTGACTTTTTTCCATTCTTCAAAAACTTTTTTTCCTTTTCTTGAAACATTTCTTACTCACAGAAGAGATAACTCTTTTGACGTTAAGAACACCTGCTATATCTCCCCTAAGTTCCACATTCTGAAGATAATGAAATCTGATACCTTGGGCCAATTACGCCAATCCTTTGAATGCAAAGGATTACTGGGAGATCGCCACTATTGAGTTCGGCCAAATAAACTTTCCATCTAGTGATTTTTATTTTCGTTCTACGATTATGACTACAAGTATTCCCTAATTTGGGAGAAACACTTTTTGTCGAATTTATTTTAATCGTACTTTGTACGAAGTTGCGATCAAAACAACATTCGTCTTTTCTATTTTCCATGAAATGCTTAGAGCATAAGCGTAGTGGAGGCGGCATGCCGCCACAACTGCTAGGATCCATTACACGGGGAGGAGAATCGGAAACCATGAACTTGAAACGCGGAGTGCCATAGGAACAAATAAGGTCTCAGTAAATCAGGTATGGTAACGAGCTGAGTGATAGCGGGTTGCCACCTATACCAGACAAAGGCGTTTTTGCCAGGGTCCACAACATTCGACCACAGCCGTCTCTTAAAATTCATGTTCGCCAAGATGCGCTACTTTTACTTACTCCATACTGCCCTTTAGAGATCTAGGATCCACGACTCGTATCCGTGAACGTTCTTTTGCCGATGATGTCGCCCTACACCATTCCTTTTCTTACCAACACTGAGCGAGATTGTTATTTTCGATGAGTCTCCTAGTTTTAACCTCGGACAAACCTGTGCACATGTATTTGATTGTAAAACTTGCCTTGAGAAAGACTACCCACGGTAGTCGAAACGTTGGCACATTACATCTACCAACAACGCTGCGTTATTAACATTATATCATTCACAATGTATTTTTTTCTGTTTCAAAGAAACTGCCTGATTTCTTCACTACGTAATTCTTTTCTCATTTGATCTCAAATTTTGAAATGGCTACTTTCTTCACCACAGGCCCATCCATTTCATTCGGTTCTCAGCAATCCCACCGCAAAACTTGGTGCTCAAACGCATTCTTCCTGCTTGTTGTCTTTTTCTATCATGCATTAGGTGTTTGTTCACGTCTCGGTAGCGTACTCTGTTGTAAGGGGCCCAAATTCGACCTAAGCTCGACTGCCGCGGCAACGGGCTTCGTATTCATGATTCATTTCTTGACCGGATAGAATGTAACGTCATTCATTTAATCAACGACCCTTACCTAACACTGGATATGAAATCCTTGGTCCATCCCCAGGAACCAACCTCGCAAAACCTTCTATTCATTTAATCAACGACCCTTACCTAACACTGGATATGAAATCCTTGGTCCATCCCCAGGAACCAACCTCGCAAAACCTTTTAAAGCGTTGGTACGTAATCTCTAACCTTTAAGAATTCTGGCGTTTTCAGTATGTCATTTCTTAGAACTTCGGTCGGTGGGGTTTTTGACTACTTGACAAGTCCCAGGTCTTCGCATGTGCAACCCCTTTGAAAAAGCGATAACATAAGTAAAATGCCTATTCACGTCACGAATTCTATTTGTCTGAATAGGAGACTTTATGCCCTGAACTTTCAAAACTGTCATTGAGGTTCTAAAGCGACCCGACATCTTTGCATTGATCAGTCCTGCGATCTTTCAGTGGTCACATCCCACGAATAAGTTCATGTATGAGAGAATGGTTTGAATAGATTGGTCTGTGATGAGCCGCATCGGCTAGTTGAACTTTTTGCATTTTAAGGGAACATCTTATTGAATAGACTCAGCTATTTCATTTGGTGAAGTAGTTTCAAAATTATGAAAATACACGTCGGAATACCTGCGCTCGCTTGATACTGGAAAACTTTTTAAAATTTCGACAAACGCATTTCCAGCCTGTGAACTGAATATTATTATTCTTAGGTCCAAGTGAAACCGTGATGGCTTACTGTTGGACGAGCCTTTATACTGTCTCCGACATCACAGATATCCAGAAGATTCCTCTTGTTTGTTGGTAACCTCAACTGGGGGAAAAGTCGAGATCGCAGGCAGGTTTCGAACAACTCTGCCTATAACCACATAATTAGTTGACCTCATCACATGCCGTTTACAATTTTCGGGAGTGACTGGAACCGTTTCAGATCTGACGTGAAAACTTGTGCCTTTAACTCTATGGCTAGACATGGGTAATGTCCGAAAAAAGAATCCAGTGACACCAATATATGGACGCTAAACTACTGAAGCTCAAAATTTTACAGGAACAGAAACAAACGGAAAAGCAAGAAGAATCATCATTTCCGACTGCAAACTCACGCCGGAAACTACAAAAATAAATATGTACAGAGAGAGAGCGAGAGAAGGACAGACGACCCAAGCGACAGAGGATAGTAGCGGACTCTTTTTTATTTCTTTTATTAGTACTGCACATCATTCTGAGAGTGGAGTTTTTATGGCATGGTAATGGAAGGATCGTATCTCATTAACACTAGGGCCCACTACATGAGGGAGAGAAAACTGATAGACTTTACGACATAGGATCTCAATAGGTCAGATGTGGCAACAAGAAGGGCGACAGTGAGTCGTCGTTTATCACTGGCTAAGTTTATCAAGTAGGGAATTTGACTGGTGGTCAGAGAAATTGAACTCGCAACCTTCAAGCTGAAATTTCATTGACTTTCTGATCACCACTGTTTGTGATGCATGCCAAAATTTTTTTAGTGAGTAGGTTACTGTCCCTAACATATAGCATATAACAGCACCAGCAAGCATTGTGAATGAATTTACAGACACCCGCTATCAAAGCCTATCCTATACCACATTATTTAGACATCAACATACAACCTTGGTCATTATGATAAACCAAACTGAATATGGTATGATGAGACCTGACAAAGTGCGTAAATGACAAAATTAGTAGGGAGGACCTCGTTATTCATCCAAGATTGCATAGATAAACAAGATCACTTGTTCAACAGAAGTCTTCATGCTATTATGCTATCACAGTCAGCCTTTCTCCGCGTCACGAGGTTTTTTAATAACCAAAAGATGCCGCATTACATACCATTTGAAGTGATCAATGACCAAATTAAAAAAGATGGAAATCGCCACAAAATAAACCTCGGATTCAAGCTCAATTGCATGTTATTTACTGGAATTTCGTAATGCAATCGTGTAACAGAGCAAAGCACCAGCGAATTCAAAGATTTCCGTTACCTGGCCATAAAAAATAAACGTAGTATTTCGTTTCCACAATATCTACGAATTTCGAGAACAAATTTTGCTAATTGCTTTAACGTAAGCAATTGTGTGGTTCATAAGATATTCCACATAAAACAATGCCATGAAAGCATTGTAGAAGACGAAAACTACTCGCCGACAAACATTAGAACGATGTGGGCGGCGGTGGATGTGGCGCGTTTCGAGTATCTGTCGAAGAGTGAATACCTGGTCGATGCAACCTCGACCTGGCCGAAATCCGGCCTGTTGTTCGCGGATATTATTCTGGAGAATCGGTTTCAAACGGCGCAGCATTATCGAAGCTAACACCTTAGTAACTATCGGAATTAAACTAATCCCACGATGATTGCTACGGTCACTCCGTGTGACCTTCTTGAAGATGGGTATAATAAGTGACTCACCCCACGAAAGCGGGATACGCTCCTCGTTCCAAATATCACGAAGCAAGGATGTAAGTGATTTCATCAGCACTTCTACACCCAATTTGAAAAAAAAACTGGAGGAAGGTCGTCGGGACCAGCAGCTTTTCCCCTCTTCAGAAGCCGAATATTCGACTCCATTTCCACCTCCGTTGGAGGACCAAGTGACA